>JALAJA010001032.1:0-18336 GCA_023376005.1 Doryteuthis pealeii
ACAGAGATCTTACCTTTATGTTTCTCTATGCACAAGTTACTTCCACTCTTTTGTAGTTGTTGAGAAAAACACAAAAAAAACAATTAAAATTAAAACAAATGAGTCCAAATCAGATAGTGATGATGCTTCATAGAAAAAGCAATTTCTATTTGTAATTTTTTCTATAATTGTTTTGTCTAAATTGGCAGTGAAATATTACTTTATGAAACAGATGATTTTATAAATTCCGCTTTTACTGTACTTATCACTTACACTATTCTATGCAACTTTCTGAGACCCTTTGCAGATTGGAAATTGCGAGGTGTACATTGGTGTAGGCTTACGCCTTGGCCAATCTATTTAATATTGCAAAGCTGTGTATCTTGCAATAGTGTGACTGTCCCCTTCTGATATTTAGCTGAAATTTAAGGTCTTGGAAATTCACCTAATATGCGACTCCAGTATCATCGCAGTGTATAATCATATATATATATATCATATATATATTTAATGTATTTACTAACCCTCCGCACATGTAGGAGTGTGACACGATTGATCAGCTTAAGTGAGTTTAATAGGATTTGAAATTCAGTTTTTTTCTTCTAGACTGGTTGCTGCTTACCAAGGTTAAGGACCACGTCTTGCTCTATACTTTTAACCATTGCTGGGGGACAATAATTGGTTCATACATTTCTCAAGGATATTTGTATTATGTAAATGCAAACGTTCCTCCAGGATTTTGAACTTTGATTGATGTGTCCATTTTCTATAATGGGCCATATACACCACCCTACCTTACAATTAATATTACAGGATGTGGAAATTGATACAGGTTATGAATTCTTTTGGAAGATAAGAGAAAGTATTATCTTGAACATCTTATCCGTAGAAATGTTTAAAATCTTATTTCTATGAATGACAATCCTAGTTCGTGTCTAAAAAACAAAAAGAAAGAAAAACCTTCACTTTACTTTATCACTGAAGGAAATGTCTTCCTTCAAAATTGTCCTCACACATAACATTATATCCTTTATTGTATAGCTTAAGTTGCTGGGAGGCGGCGGGCGCGCTAGCCACTTAAAATGTTGAGAATGTGGTGGTATAGAAGCAGCTTTTTGTCTGAATCATTATTTGTAATTTTCAATAACCAATGATTCAACTTATAAAGTAAAGTTATATATTTATTACCTAACTCTGTTGATTATTATTTTGGTAAAGTCAAATTAAATGTATATAATATTTGTTGATTTCTACTGAATGTGAATGAAGCTCAACTTTGAGTTATTTTTAGAAATAAATTAAAAAAAAAATTCTGATTATACAATTATAATTAAAAGATTTGTGTGTGTATGTGTATATATATATATATATATTAATATATATATATTTCGCTAGAGCTTTTGAGGCCTCGGCATCATCAGGTTCTTTTTAACAATATATAGATATACTACATATATATAACTATATATATTATACTACTAATCTTATATTATATATTTATGAAAAACCTTAAAATGTTAGCCGTCCTTGTATGACACAAACTGCATCTAATAGGGAGGCTCCCAGTTTTGAGGAGTACCCTTTTATGACATTAGTCCCAGGTCCACTTCTAGATCTTAGAGTGATAGTCCTGTTAGGATCTCATCTAATAGGTCAGAATTAGATCTTTTACAAAATTCTATCAATAGAACTGTATTCAATAAAAAAACCCTTCTTAAACCTACATGAAAAAATATGATGTAATTCCTAACCTCTATTGCATAAAATAAACCTAGGTGGGTGACGTCCAATTAAAAATCAATCTATTCAATTCCAATCACTAACATATAATCAACCACCTCCTGGAAATAAAGGATATCTTGTCAATCTTGGTCCATATGCTTCATGTCTTCTTGTCTGATTCTCCCAACCGCAGGACAGAAATATATTTATAATGACTTCTAAGTGTGATGGCCTAAAATGTATATTTTCATTGTTCATGTCTATCAAAATTGCTTCGAAAAGTTTTGAACTTCTTTTTAGTAAGATGGTTTTATTGAATAATACCCTTGTATGTGGAACTTGTATAGAAGGCCAGTTGAAGTTCCAATGTTATCAGTTGGGAATGGAATGTGCTGATGTATCCCCTCTCCTCCAAAAATAGACATTTCTTGGATATTGTGATTTAAAAAGGCATCTGTGGTGACAGTTCTAGTTCTGGGGAGTGTGGAGTCAGTCCTTCACTTGCACTTACTTCCCGCACGGTCCACTC
The DNA here is from genome assembly GCA_023376005.1 of Doryteuthis pealeii. Taxonomy (NCBI): domain Eukaryota; kingdom Metazoa; phylum Mollusca; class Cephalopoda; order Myopsida; family Loliginidae; genus Doryteuthis; species Doryteuthis pealeii. The sequence continues at coordinate 2,231 of JALAJA010001032.1, forward strand.
TGACCTAGTTGGAATCATAGTACCTATTTGGGTCCAAGATCTGTTTAAAAACTTTATATATTCAATAGGACCTGATACAAAAATATTAAACTCTTTATGAAAAAAACACCAAAAAAGAATGATAATGATAAAAGTTAAATGAATGTGATTCCATAACCTCTAGGTATAAAATACCCTAAAACAGATTGCAACATAAAATAGATGATAATAAATTAAAAACTTTCACTCTAGTTCGTTATACTCTAGTAATACAATGATTCTTCACTTTTTAACCACAAAAGGGTGTTTTTTTTTTTTTAATTGTGTTAATTGAAGGTAAGCTTCAAGAATGTTCAAAAACATATCTTGTGATAATGAATGCTTGCTTGTTTTTGAGGTGAAAATTTATCTTAAAAAGTCGATAAGTGTTTACTTTTCCTTATTGATGGAAATATTGTCAAAAGAGAATGTATTCCTAGAATATCCTGTTTTATACAAAAACCTACTTGAACTTATTTGAGCCAATGGAGATACCACTTGATTTAAAGAAAGATTTAAAAAATCAACTTCCTATTACTTATAAAATTTTTCCACTCTTTCTCTAAATTGGAAGTGATTGCCTTTTTTATTGCATTTAAGAATGGTGGGTGCAGAACTTGAAAAATTACGCACCCTACATAGCTTATATTTTTTGAGTGTTTTTGCATTTATAGTGTAATTAACACTTAAAGCTTTCTATGTACATTTGTATTTTGCAGCTTAATGTATGAATATTTAAGAAATAACAGTGAATTTTTTGATTACTTTGGTGATAATGTATCTCATTTGTGTGTATATAAGTGTCATGATACCCAACCCCTTCCGCTCACAGGTAGGATGCACAAGGCTCACATTTAGTGAGGGTAAAGCTGGCTTTGAATTTTTCCTTTCTGGTTGTGCTTACCAAGACTAGAGAAACACAGTCTACTCTTCTTTTTACCCCATAAGCCGGGGGAGAAGAGATGAATTCATGCCTATCCCAGATAAATTAGTGTGAATTGAATTAATTAGACTTGTTGCTGATTCCATTTCCTATGACGATAAACCATATACAACATATTTATTGGTCATACAACCTGTTTGCTACGAGTAATGAGAAATTCCATTATGTAAATGAGATATTTTTAGAAATTCAAATATTATTTGATCTCTTTTTCCTGGAAACTTCTAACTTTTCTTTTTGACGACTATAACTTATTGTACTTCAGTCTCTTTCTGTCAATTTTTGTTTGTTTTTTCTTTTCTTCCAACTTATTCTCTCTTGACTTCCTTCTTCTTGATTTTTTTTTTTTTTTTTTGTCCTTTGTATGCATATTAAATTGCATTAGTAGTGAAATTCATTCTGACCTTTGCCTTACCCCAGGTTCATCTGACCTGTTAGAGGTCCATCTATAGGTTGAATAGATCAAAAAATGAGATTTAAAAAAAATTGATTACCCAAAATGAATAAACAAATGTTTTCGACAATAAAATGACTCTTAGGTTGACATGCCTGTAAATCCAACAGCCAACCTGATTTTTTCTTTTTGTTTATTCTAATGATTTGAACAAGTAAATTCAGTTGTGATCAGATAGACTGCCATTCTTTGATTTCGCCAACCACTACTATACACAAAGGACTAGAATCTATATGCAAACTGATACTCTCATTTATGACGAGGAAACTTTATATCAGTTCTTCTTATTGACATTAAAAGTTCCAATAAATTGTTTTGTGTGTCGATGTCTCTGCTAGTTTTTCTTGTATCTCTATAATTTAATGTACTTACTATTATGCCATCTTGAAACCACTTTACTGTCCATGGTATGACATAAACTGACATCTGATGGTAGGCTCAGTTCTAGAGTGTGTCGTAGAGTACCCCTCATTGCCATTACTCTATGGTCCACTCTGATCTGGAGTTTGTTGGTGCCTGTTAGTGTCCCATTCTATGGGTCAGATAAAACTGAAAATTATTGTATTAGAATAGAATACTTGATGTCACATAACTGTGTGCAAAAAAAAAAAACCTTAAAGAATAACTACACAAAGGTGTAAATGTGAACATACAAGAATAGATTTCCCTAACATTAGCTTTAAACCTAGCATTGGATTGACATGCATTAAATTGATACATCAGTGAATCCATTTTTACCTAATAGTTATAAGAGGAACATCACCCAAAAATGAAAGTTTTTTTGTTAAATTTTTAAATCTACTGAAATAATGAGAAACTCTTCTCAAACCCCTTAAAACAAATTGGATTAAATATGCCTTGTTGACATTGTCCTATTGATGGACTAAGTGGTATTGTTGTGGGGGGGACTTGCTGCTTTTCGCATGTTAAGGGGAGGAGGTTAGAGTATATATATGGTGATTTTTTAGGCTGCCCTAGAAATTGTCACAGCAGTGTGTCCCATTCCCCGAGCATTTTATATTATGCAACCTGAACACTTAACTAATATTGCGATTAAAATGATCTTTCTTGTACATTCTCTTATAACAAATAAGCTGCTATTTATAAAGATGATAAATATACTTAACTGAATATTGTTATTCTGACACACATAATTATTTCCTTATGGGAAACCTGTTAATCTATTCAGACACCATGCTTGTCACGGTTTGTATTATATTACCTACTTTATATTATAGTATATATATTATATATTATATATATTATATATATTGTGTATTTTGGCCCAGCAATCATGATTTAAGGAGGTTTCTGTCAAGACCACAAAATATTCTTTATGGTCTCATTTGTCCCCCCCCAAGGGCGTCTTCCTTCGCTTTTTTTTTTTTTTCCCCCCCTAGACAAGGGGGGGTCCCTTTGGGGTGCCTTTTTTTTTCTTCTTCCGGTTTTATTTCTTCTGGGGGCGCTAATGGGGCGCCCCCCCCCCCCCCCCCCCCCCCCCCCCCCCCCCCCGAGTTTTTTTTCAACGCATTTTTTTTTGGGCTCCGATTCCAAATCCCCCCCTAGACAAGGGGGGTTGGCTTTTTTTTTTGCGCCGGATTTTTTTCTTTACTTCCCCCGCCACCCATAAAAACCGCAAGGGGGGTTCTTTCAATGGTTCTTCAGAGGATTATTTGTTGTAGTGGTTGGTTTGTTGACATTTACACTTTGAAGGTCATAAAGGAAGAAATATTTGTGTCTCTAATAAACCTGCTTTTATGTGCTGTGCTGTGTGTGTGTGTGTGTGATTAAAAGTAAAAAAAGTGTGGATTCTTGATATAATTGGAGATAAATATTAAAAAATCTAATTGGAGTCCTATGCTCTTTCCACAATAGACTGCTGTTAAAACACCTAGTGTGTGTGTGTGTGTGTATTTACCCAACCACGGGTAGGATGTACACAAAGTTGCCTTTTTTAAGTGGAGAACTTAGTTTTAATTCAGTTTTCCATCTTAGACTGGTTGCCATACTAAGGCTAAAGAGGCCAATCTGCCTTAACTATTTACCTATAGCTAAGAGGAGAAAGAAATAATTTAATATCTTTATCTAGGACATTTAGTGTGAAAGGTATACTTTAGAATCAATAGATAAAGGAGTTAAATACTGAAACTTTATGCAAACTTGCTATTCCCATAATTTTGACTTGTACCGTTTAGTTTGCTGTTATTTTCAAGAATATGCATAATTTTATATATTATTACGATTTAGAGAAAAGAATAAAATTTAAATGTTAATTTCACATTCTCTTCAAGCATTGTACTGTTATAATTTGAGAATAAATTAAAGTTCTTTGATTGATTTGTTCTTTTTAATGATTTAAATAACTTCTAGCTCAACATTTACTTTCTCCAAATCATTTGTCTAGTTAATGTATTTGTAACATAGTTGAAGTGCTTGAAATAATTTACCTCAGAAAGTAAGGTCAAAACTATTATATTCACTGTATTTAATGTATTTTTTTAGATTTCTTTACAGTTTAAAATTTATCAACCTCATAGGTTTACTCCCCACCCACAAATTAATTTTTTTTTTTTTTTTACTTCTAAAGTTTATTCAACTAGTTTTTTGAATTGATTGCTGGAAATAAGTAATTTTTTACATATCACTATTATTTCATAAAATATGTAACCTGATTCATTTAAATTAACTTGGGCCACTAATGACTATAGTTATAATGAAATACTTTGAATAAACATGTATTATTTTGATAAGAAATTTACTACCTGATATCTTATTCCTATCAATGTATTATTTTGCAACATTTCTATCCAGTTATAAAATGCTATCCTGGGAAGTGACCAAGATTCAATCAAAAAAAAAAACTACTGCTTTAAAAAAAACAAAAAACAAACTATTATTGGAAATGATGCACACATACACACCACAAAAGAAAAGAAATCAGATCCAATTCCAGCAAGATTCTCAATACATACATAAGCTCAACAGGAGAGTAATTCCTGGAGAAAAAAAATTCCTAGAATTCCAGAGATGTTTTTTCATCCCAGAGAAAACCATTCTGTGTCCCTTGATCAGTTTTCAAAGAAGTGTAGTAACTTCAGCTCAGTGGTTTAAGAACGTTAGCAGTGAGGTGGCTCATGACAAACTCTCTTGTAAATAAACTAATTTCAAAGCCTTCTGTAGACTGATATTTTTGTATCATATCCTGTTAAATGTAAAAAAGGTTTCAAATTTTCAGTTGGTCTTAAATGAGAACCATCAAACACTGTTTAGAAACACAGCATAAATAACAAAAACTGGTCTGAATAAGTTATTCATAGCATAACTAGAAATTAGATTTGTTTCCAATATATTTTAAGCTCACATACCAAGATAAATATTTTAAAGAAATTATGTAACTTGTAATTAGCACTGCCAATTTTGGAGTAATTTATTGAATTAACAGCAATACAACCCATTCTGGGGTTATTTTATGCCTAGAAGATTAGAGGAATTACTTTTTTTCAAAAATGATAATTCATATTTACATTTTTTTTATGTAGCTATTCCTGAAGTATTTTTTGTACTCTGTCCTATCAAAAATGCTAATATTTAAAAAAAAAAAAAAAAAAAAAAAAAATTAGTATCAGTGACAAATTTGGAGTTAATTTAGATGAATATTTTCATGTCATTGCATAGATAGTCACTAAGCTTTCACATGATGTTTTAGGGTCAAACCCTTAAAATCACCATCAGAATCAGATTTACTGAAGTACAAATGAGGGAATTACCTTCTGCCATCTTTTGTTATAATTGAACTCTCATTTTAAATTTAGTAAATACTCACATGTAACACTAATCATATGCAAATCCATTGTTGCAACTTCATTAAAAAATGAAATGTGGATAATTCCAGAAAGTATCCCCTCCATCAAAAACTAGTTTAACGTTATTATTGTGTTCAAGTGCAAATGGAAGTATTACTCAGTTTCAGTAAGGGTTAAATTCAGTTTTTCCTTCTCCTAGACTGGTAACGCTAAATAAGACTACAGAACCAGAGGGGGAAAAGTGGATTCAGCCTTTCCAGGGCATTAATGCAAATGTGAAGCAATATAGTTGGTGGGTGGTTTCTCTTTTTAACTGGTAACTAAAAAAGGGGGTGTGGTCAGGTGATGTAATTTTTAGGGATGCCAAAATTAGATCAGCAACCAAAAAGTACCACCAAAACTTATTGCATTCACTTTGCATTAATGCCCTTGGGAAAGCATGAATCCATCTTTTCCCCCTCTTGGTTCTGTAGTCTATTTAGGTAACCAGTCTAGGAGAAGGAAAACTGAATTTAACCCTCTGAAACTGAGCTTATACTTCCATTTTGCACTTTGAACAAATAATAACGTTAACTAGGTTTTTGATAGGAGGGAATACTTTCTGGAATTATCAACATTCATTTTTTAATTGAAGTTTTTGCAACAATGGATTTGCATATGATTAGTGTTAACATGTGAAGAGAATATTTTACTAAATTTAAATGAGAGTTCAATTCAATAACAAAGATGGCAAAGGTATTTCCTCTTTTTGTACTTCAGTAAATCTGATTTCTGATGGTGAATTTTAAGGTTTGACGCCTAAAAAACATCATGTGAAGCTAGTGACTCTCTTTGCAATGACTGAAATATTTCATCTAAATTTAACTCAAATTTGTCACTGATACTAATTTTTTTGTTTTTTTTTTTTTTTTTTTTTTTAAATATTATGCATTTTGATAGACAGAGTACAAAAAATACTTCAGGAATAGCTACATAAAAATGTTAAATATGAATGTGACAATGAATGTAATTCCTATCTCTAGGCATATAAAATAACCCCAGAATGGGTTGTATTTGCTGTTAATCAATCTAAATTTAACTCCAATTGGCAGTGCTTAATTAAAAGTTACATAATTTCTTTAAAATATTTATCCTTGGTATGTGCAGCTTAAAATATAATTGGAAACAAATCTATTCTAGTTATGCTATGAAACTTATTCAGGACCAGTTTGTTATTTTATGCTGTGTTTCTACATGTTTGATGGGATTCTCATTAAGAACCAACTGAAAATTTGAAACTTTCTTACATTTTACAGGTAGATGTACAAAAAAATATCAGTCTCAGGGCTTGAAATTAGTCTATTTACAGAGAGTTTGTCATGAGCCACCTCATGCTACGTTTCTTAAACCACGAGCTGAGAGTTACACACCATTCTGGGGAAAACTTGATCAGGAGAAACAGAATGTTTTCTCTGGGATGAAAAAACATCTCTGGAATTCTAGAATTTTTTTCTTTCCAGAATTACTCTCCTGTTGAAGCTTAGGTATGTATTGAGATCTTGCTGGAATTTGGATCTGATTAATTTTCTTTTCTTTTCTGCCTCTCCGCTTTATGTGTGTATGTGTGCATCATTTCAATAATAGTTGTTTTTTGTTTTTTGTTAAAAGAGTTAATTGAATCTTGGTACTTCCAGGATTAGCATTTTATAACTGGATTAGAAATGTTGGCAAAATAATAGCCATTGATAGATAATGGTAAATATCAGTAGAAATTTTCTTATTCAATAATACTGTTTATCAAAGTATTTCATTATAACTTAGTCATTAGTTGCCCAAGTCTAATTTAATATGACATCAGTTACATATTTTTTTGAAATAATAGTGATATGTAAAAAATTACTTTATTTCCAGCAATCATTCAAAAAACTAGTTGAATAAACTTTAGAAGTATAAAAAAAAAAAAATTTAATTTGTGTGGTGGGCGATAAACCTATGAGGTTGATAAAATTTTTAAACGTAAGAGAAATCTAAAAAAATACATTAAATACAGTAAACTATAATAGTTTTGACCTTACTTTCTGAGGTTTAAAATATTTTCAAGCACTCAACTATGTACAAACATTTAACTTAGACAAATGATTTGGAGGAAAGTAAATGGTTGAGCAGTAGAAGTTATTTAATCATTAAAAAGAACAAATACAATCAAAAAACTTTTAATTTATCTCTAAATATAAACCAAAAGTAACATATGCTTGAAGAGGAATGTGAACATTAACATTTTTAAATTTTTCTTTTTCTCTCAATCTGTATATAAATAAGAATATGCATTATTCTAAAATAAAGCAAATAAGCGGTAACAAGTCAAAAATATGGGAGATTCAGGCCAAGTTTTGCATAAAGTTTCAGTATTTTAACCTCTATTATCTTATGATCTAAAGTTCACTCTTTCCCACTAAATGTCCCTACAGGATAAAAGATATAAATCCTATTTCTTCTCCCTCTAGCTATTAGGCTCTAGTTAAGCAGATTCGGCCTCTTTATGCCTTAGTATGCAACCAGTCTAAGATGGAAAACTGAATTTTAAAACTAAGTTCTCCACTTAAAAAAGGCAACCTTGTGTCAATCCTACCGTGGCTTGCGGTAATACACACACACACACACACTAAGGTGTTTTTAACAGCAGTCTATTGTGGAAAGAGCATAGGGACCTCCAATTAGCATTTTTTTAATATTTATCTCCATTATACAAGAATCCACACAATTTTTTTACTTTTTAATCCACACACACACAACACACACACACATAAAAGCAAGGTTTTATTAGAGGACCACAGAATTTTTTCTTTATGACTTCAAGTTGTAAATGTTCAACAAACAACCACTACAACAAATAATCCCTCTGAAGAAACCCATTGACATGGTTGAAACACTTGGATCAAAAATATAGGGCATCCAAAATACGAACAAGGACTTGGACTTGGGACAATGAAGACATAAGAATATTTTGTTATGGTCTTTGACAAAACCTCCTCTAAATAATGATTTTGCTGCAAATACACAATATATATATATTATACTATATATATATATATATTATAGTATTTAAGTAGGGATATTATTTTTTTCTTTCTTTCTTTTTTGTTTTTAGATACAACGTGCGACACGCCATGGGTGTCTGGAATAGATTACAGGTTTCCATAAGGAATAATTATGTCGTGCTCAGATGAACAGCTACTTCAGTTAAAGTATATTTATCATCTTTATCTAATAGCAGCCTTATTTGGTATATAGAAAGAATGCATACGACGAAAGATCATTCTTAATAGCTCATATTAGTACTTAAGTGTTCAGGCATGCATAATCATAAACTAATGCCTTCAGGGGATGGACACATGCTGTGTGACAATTCACTTCAGCGGCAGCCTAAAACCACCATATAACTTATTACTCCCTCCCCCCTGATAACATGCAAAAGCAGCCAAGTCCCCCCACACATACACCCACACTTACGTTCCGATCAAATAGGACAATTGTCAAAAGGGCATAAATTTAAACAATTATTTTTAAGGGGTTTTGAGAGAGTTCCATTATTTCAGGATAATTTTAAAAAACTTTAACAAAAAAACTTTCCAATTTTGGTATTCTCTTATAACTATTAGGTAAAATGGTTTCACTGATATGATTCTTCAATTTTAATGGCATGTCAATCATCTAGGTGTTTATTTTAAAGATGGATTAGATCTTATCATGTATTTTACATTTACCCTTGTGTAGTATTCTTCTAAGGTTTTTTTTTTTGCACACAGTTATGTGACATTCAAGTCATCTCTATCTAATACAATATTTTCGTTTTATTTGACCCATAGATGGCGCACTAACAGGCACCACAACTCCAGAATCAGAGTGGACCATAGAGTCTATTGGCAATGAAGGGGTTACTCCACCACACTCTAGGAACTGAGCCTCACATCCAGATTGCAGTTTAATGTCATCACCAGGACAGTAAAGTGGTTTCAAGGATGGATAATGAGTAGTACATTAAATTATTTAGAGAACAAAGAAATCTAGCAGGACATCGACACACAAACAATTTACTTGGAACTTTCATTGTCATAAGAAGATCTGATATAGCTTCCTCGTCATAATGAGAGTATTCATTTGCACATAGTCGTCCTTTTGTGATTAGTAGTGTTGGCAATCAAGATGCAGGTCTATCTGCCCAACTGAAGATACTTTCAGATCATTAGCAATAAAACAAAAAGAATAAAAAATCAGGTTGGCTTGGTTGGATTTTACCAGTCATTTCGTCACCCTAGAGTCATTTTATGTCGAAAAATTTGTTTTATTCCATTTTGGGTAATCAATTTTTTTTTAAAACTCATTTTTTGATCTTATTCAACTATTAGATGACCTAACAGGTCAGAGTGAACCGGGAGATAATGGCAAAGGTCAAGAATTGTAACTTTCACTACTAAAGTGCAATTTAATATCATACAAAGGTACAAAAAAAAAAAAAAAAAAATGCAGAAGAGGAAGTCAGAGAGAATAAGTTGGAAAGAAAAGAAAAACAACAAAATTGACAGAAAGAGACCTGAAGTACAATAAGCTTATGTCAGTCAAAAAAGCAAAATGTTTAGAGTTTTAGAAAAAGAGATCAATATATTTGAATTTTTCTACAAACTATCTATGTTAACATCATCGGAATTTCTCAAACTCCAGAGCAAAATACAGGTTGTATGACATAAATATGTGATAATGGTTCATCGTCATAGGAAATGAGATCAGCAACAAAGTCTAAATTACAATGCACATTTCACACTAATTTTCTGGGATAGGCATGAATTCAATCTCTATCTCCCCCGGTATGGGTAAAAAAAGAGTTAGACTGGTTTCTTAGTCCCATTGGTTAACCAACCAGAAAGGAAAAATTCAAACCAGCTTTACCTCACTTTAAGAAAATTGACCTTGTGCCCAAATCTACCTCTGTCGCCGGAAGGGGTTGTACTACACTTATTACACACACAATGAGATTTACATTATTCACCAAAGTAATTAAAAAAAATTTCACTTGGTTATTCTACTAAAATATTCAACTAGCTGCAAAATTACAAATGTACATAGAAAAGCTTTAAGTGTTATACATAACTAAATGCCAAAAACACTAAAATATAAAGCTATGTAAGGTGCGTCTTTTTTCAAGTCTGCACCCAACTCTTATAAGCACAGTGATTATCACTCCAAATTTAGAGAAAAAGTGAAAAATTTTTATAGTAATAGGAAGTTGTATTTGTAATCTTTCTTTTAAATCAAGTGGTCATCGTCCAGTTGGCTCAAATAAGTTCAATGTAGGTTTTATAAACCAGGATATCTCTAGGATACATTCTTTTTGAAAATATTCCCATCAATAGGAAAAGTAAACACTTATCGATGTTAAGATAAATTTTTCACCTCAAAACAAGCAAGCTTATACAAAGATATGCTTTTTGACACTGAGCTTACCTTCATTAACAATGTTCAAAAAAAAAAAACACCTTTTGTGGTTAAACATCTAGAGATCATTTATTACTAGCAGTATTATACGAACTAGATAGAAGTTTTTAAATTTATTATTTATCTATTTTATGATTTTGTCAATCTGTTAGGGTGTATTTTATACTAGAGGTTATGGATCACATTCATTGTACTCTTTTATATTCATTTTTTGTGTTGTTTCATAGAGTTTTAATTTTTTTTGTACATGGTCCTATTGAATTATAACGTTTTTCAACAGATCTTGGGACCCAAATAGTACTATGATTCTAGGTAGAGTGGACCTGCCGAATAATGCAATGAAGGACTGACTTCCACACTCCCAGAACTAGAAACTTCACACCAGATGCTTTTTAATCACATATCAAGATGTCTATTTTTTGGAGGGAGGGATCAGTCAGCACATTCATTCCCAACTAATAAATTGTTAACTTCACTGCCTTCTATTACCAAATTCACATACAAGGTTGTATTTCATAAAAAACCCATCTTTACTAAAAGAATCATAACTTTTTGAAGCAGTATTTTTTGACTAGACATGAACAAGTGATGAAATATTACATTTTTAGCCATCCCTTAGAATCATTATAAATATTTCTGTCTTGGGTTGGAACATAGACAGAAGACATTGAAATTGACCAAATGACTCAAATATTCCTTTTTTCCAGGAGGTGGTTGTTATAAAGGGATTTGATTGATAGATTGATTTTTAATGACGTTTCAACCCACCAGGGTTATTTTATGCATAGAGGTTAGAATTACATTCATATTTTTCATGTGTAGTTTAAGAAGGGTTTTTTTTTTTGCATTACAGTTCTATGAATATGATTTTTGTAACAGATCTATTTTGACGCTATAGTGAGGACCTTAAAGGTACTTATCACTCTAGATCAGAGGAACCTGGGACTAATGTCAATAAAAGGGTACTCCTCAAAACTGGAGCCTCCTATTAATGCAGTTTAGTGTCTACAAGGACGGCTAACATTTTCAGTTTTAATATATATATATATATATATATATATATATATATCATATATATATATAATATATTATATATTTTTAAAAAAGACTGATGATGTCGGCTCAAAGCTCAGCGAATATTATTTATATGATATATATATATTACACAATACAACACACAAATCTTTTAATTATAATTGTATAATTAGAATTTTTTTTTTATTTTATCAAAATTAATCATTAAGTGAGCTTCATCACATTCAGTAGAAATCACAATATTATATACATTATTGGACTTTACCAAAATAATATCAACAGAGTTAGGTTATAACTAAAACTGTACCTTTATAAGTTGAATCATTGTTATTGAAATTCCCAATATGATTCAGCACAAAAGCCTGCCCTCTATACACACCACACACATCCTCACATTTTAGGCTACCCAAGCAACTATAAAGCTATACAATAGATTATATATGTTATGTGAGGACATTTTGAAGGAGAATTTCCTTCAGTGAAGTTAATGAAGGTTTTTCTCCATTCTTTTTTTTAGATCACAACTAGGAATTGTCAATTCATAGAAAATTAGATTTTAAAACTATTTCTAGGATAAGATGTTCAATACATACTTTCTCTTATCTCCAAAGAATTCATAACCTGTTATCAATTTCCACATACTGTATATCATTATTATAGAGGTAGTGGTATTGGTCTTATAGAAAATGGACACATCAATCAAAGTTCAAATCCTGGAGAACTGTTTTGCATTTCACATAATACAATATCTTGAGAAATGTATGATCAATTATTGTCCCTCCAGCCATGGGTTAAATGTAGAGCAGACTGGTCCTTTAACCTTGGTACGGCAACCGTCTAGAAGAAGAAAAAAACTGAAATTCAATCCTTTAACTCCACTTAAGCTGATATCGTGTCACATCTACATGTGCGGAGGGGTTAGTAAATATATATATATATATATATATATATATATATATATTACACTCATATACTCGCATATTATGTGGATTTCCAGACCTTAAATTTCGCTAAATATCAGAAGGGGACAGTCACTATATGGCAAGATCACACGCTTTTGCATATGTAAATAGTTGGCCAAGGCTAAGCCCACCAACTGGTACCACCTGCAATTTCCATCTGCAAAGGTCTCAGAAATGATTGCATAATATGTAAGTTATTACAGTATAAAATTTATAAAATCATTGCTTTTTCATATCATATGTTCACTGCAATTTAGACAAAAATAAAAAAATTACAAATAGAGAAATTGTCTTTTTCATGAAGCATCATCAACTATTGACTTTGGACTCTTTTGTTTTAATTTTAATTGTTTTTGGTGGTTTTTATCACAACTACAAAATGGAGTAACTTTGCCATTAGAGAAAATAACAAGGGTAATCTCTGTTGGAGATTTGAACAGCTTATCTTTTTAGAAATCCTGGTTAAACATACCAGTAATCTATTACATAGTCAAGGTGATTGTTCAAGTATTAATTTCACCAGGAGGCTTATTCTATATCATATTCCAACCCCACACAGTCATTTGACAACTCAGTGGGTCTGTGATTATATTATTATTTTGATATAAAAAATAAAAAATATACAAGTACTAGTTTACCTGCTGCTGTAAACAAATAATATTACCTTCTTATAATCTTGCATATTCCTTATAATATATTCAAAACTTATTTGGTTCAGCAATATTCAATACTTCCTGGATTATAAAAATGGCTATAAGTTAAAAAGTATCATCTGCGAAGTTTTAGGAAGACACAAATTCAACAGATTACATTGGATTTTTAGAATTTTTTTTTTTAAATTAAAATAAGAATTTACATATCGCCTTCTGATACTTTAACAGTGGATTTTTTTTAATAATTAATTTTTTCAACCAAATCTTTGAATTATAACTCTCTGGTGATCTAAAAAAAAAAAAAAAAAAAAAAAAAAGATGTTATACACACACTATATATTAATATATTATATTATTATATATATATGTGTGTGTGTGTGTTAACCGTGATTATTTATGTTTAATATGCACTTTCTCTAGATTTTTAAGCCAGAAACCTAGGTGTGCATATTATACAAAATAAATATCACTCCCTCCGCCATATGCATTGCCATATTTCACAATGGTTATATCTGAAAGTAAGATTAGTCATGGGTTCAACTAACTAATGTGTAACAAACACATCTGTTTTATAACTCTAATGAGTCTTATTCATAAAACTTGATTTATAACCTCATTAAATATTTGCTAGTGATCATGAGAGTAAGAGAAATTGGGTCAAACCTAATTAATATACATAAATTGATTGTTCTATCAAGATTCAGTGCCATTAGTTTCTAGACGAAGATTATTCAAGACATTTGTTTTCCCCTGTGAAGAGAGATAAAGAAGCCACTTCAAGCATTATTCTTAAAGATTCAACATCCATCTTTGCTATAAATTTCACATTACATTAAAACAACTTAGAAAAAGAACATTAAATCTACCATACAAATATGAGGGTTTACAAATACATTAAAATTCTATGAGTAAAACTATAGGAATGAAAGAACAAAACTCTACAAAAATGTGTAGTATATTTCGCTGGGTATTCAACTTGGCTTCATCACTGATGAAGCAGAAGTCAAACTCCAGCAAATATACTAACATTTTTGTTACGAGTTTGTTCTTCATCTTATATCTTACCTCATTCTGTCGTTCATTCCAACCCCATTTTCCTTCATTAAAATTCTTTATATCAAAGTGATGATTAAGCACCTTATGTTACAGTTTGCAATATTTTTGAACATGCTAGTTCTTACAGTGTGTTATATATAGTGACTAAAGCAGGTTAAGGCCATGTTGGCACTATCTGTTGCATAGTTGGTGCCCTGACACTGGGCATTGCTTTGTGTGTTTTGAAAAGCCACATAGATGAACTGTGCAATGTATTTGGGACTTATGCTTTACAAGTATTAACTAGCAGCTTAATACACTGAAGCAGCAACCAAATATTTGTTATGCAAAGACTGAAGTAAAGTTGATCACAACTACAGTAACCAGATGGTTCAAGAAATTTCTTTCAGGTTGCCAAGAAACCTTGAAACAGGAAAGTCATGCTTAGTCTAATATGTTGCATTTCCAAGGATTTGGCATCTCACAGTCCAGTGTGGTTGTCACCTTCACAGCTTCAGCAAAAGCATTCAGAGCAGCTGAATTGTTATGAAAATATTGCAAAACTTTTGACTCATAATAGTGTTTTCTAAAAATTAAAATTAAACACCAGAAGAAATGGTCCAGAATTTATTTTCCTGAAATGAAAAATCATCACCAATCAAGTAACAAATTTGGTTTTGTTTTTTTTTGTTTTGTTTTGTTTTTTTGTTTAATGGCATATCATCTTTCTTGGATTATTTAATGCCAAACCCATCCATGTAGAACAGACATGCTTAAAGTCTGGCCTGCGGTAAGAGTTCTTATGGCCTGTAGCTTCAGTATTATAATGTATTATTTATGACCGCTACAGCAGTGTCAAACAGGGTCTGGCACTGATTCGCCCCGGTAATTTGGACCAGAATACATAAAATCACCAGATAAGTTGAAAACATCATACTTTTTGCTTTCTTTCTGGTTAATATGTAAACATAAACAATGTTTTATGAAGATTTTCACTTCTGATAGATTTAATAATTTTAGCAAAATCTTTTTGGTGTTTGTTTATGATGAGACCTCTAGCCAATCTGAGATTTCCAGTACAGCTCCTAACAAAATAAGAGAAGCATTCGAAATATATATTTATTTGCAGGTCATTTTGTGGATAAAACATCAGAAAGAGCAATTGGCCCCTGGCACCTTCCACTTTATCAAATCTGGACATCTTTACAAAAAGTTTGGACACCCCTGATGCAGAAGAACAGTTGGGGTATTATTTAACCCATAGCTGGGAGGATGAAGAAGTTCATACCTTTCCTCAAGATTATTAGTCCGAAAGTGAACATAATAAACACAACCTGAGTTCAAACTTCATATTATGCCACAGTCCAGCTATTAGCGCACAGTGCCAAGACCCACCGACCACAAGCAGAAAGGTGAGGTAGCTTGAATTTTTGTTGAAAGATTCAGTCTAATACACTATATTTTATATAAAGCTTCATAAGCCAAAATAATTTATCAATTTTTATTTAGCAATAAGCAGAGCTTTTAAGAATGCCATGATTTTCTAAAACAATCCCTCCCTTACTTTAAATTAGCGCATTAATCTCCACACGCTACTTGCCGCCGTCATTTTATTCTAAGCTATGTTTAGTAGATATCAATAGTCTGATATTAACTAATCCTATAAAATGCACTTAGCACATCCAATGACCGACTTATTAAACTAACCATCATACAATACCAGTTCTTTTTTTT
>JALAJA010001033.1:0-23894 GCA_023376005.1 Doryteuthis pealeii
GTCTTATATTGTACTAATTACAGTATAAATAAGAGATAAAGACCAAAGTTATGAATAGAAACAAAAAAAAAAATTTTTCTATGAGAAAATAAGTACCTCGGGTGTTCTGGGAGAAATCGAAAAATAAAATGTAAAAAAATAATAGATAATTAACTTTTGGAGATTTTTTTTTTTTTTTTTACTCATTTCGATATTTTAATTGGCTTTATGCTTATAAAAGAAAAAATTATACATCGATATTTTTTCTGTTAAAAAGGGGGGTACATTTTCAATCGGTTTTTATTCAAAAAGGTGATAACTTTGATCAATGAAAAAGGTTTGCATTAAATAGATATTATTTCTAGAATTAAAAATATAACATTTAAACTTAACATCAGATTTTATACATTCATATTTTCATAGCAAAAACTAAATTAAAATTTTGAACATAAAAATAAACTGATGCATTATAAAATTCATTAATTGTTAAATCAATACTGAACCATTTTGTTAAAATCGGATAATTCCCTGAATTTTTTGTTAATGTTTTTGCAATCGGAATGTTACAGGTAAAATTGTAAACAAGCACTTAAAACCATCAAAAAGAGACAGAATGGGTATCGCATCGAAATTGACGCAAATACAAATCCTTTTAAAATGTATTAAAAATAACTGCATATGTAATGATATTTTCTTTTTTTTTTTTTTAAAATATTATGTTACTACTACGATTTAGAACAAAGTTTTGACCTTAGACAATTAGATTTAATTATTTTTAATTCACTTTTAAAAATTCCTAGCAGAACGACAAAATGCCAGTGGCGTAATCTATATTCTGCAATTTTTACCTGTTTTTTCATGTCCACAAAAAAGAATAAAACTGCGATGATATCTACATTCAGATAATGTGGAAAATGTATCCATGGCTTCGATGGATTACATTAAGTTTCTTAGGTAAAGTCGTAGTTTTGAATAGACAGTATCCACATTTTTATTTTATTTCTTTGTGATAGGTACCACAATTATAGTGTCATAGACGTATTTTACAAAATAATTTAACCGCCCGCTGATTAAAAAAAATTTACCAAATCAGGGAATATCCATTTTAATTAAATTTTCAGTCCAGTGTTGATTATCAATGACGAATTTTATAATGCATCAGTTATTTTATTTCATTGTTCAAACTTTGATTTTTTTCAGTTTACTTAACTTTGACCCCGCCCCCCGCCGCATTTAGGGGGGGGCGCAAATACGGTGGGGTTATATAAATTTGAAACTAATTACAAGTATAAATAAAGCGAGGTTTGACTAGAAGAAAACAAAGTTGTAAACTATATAATATAAACAAACAGAGTAAAAAAAAAAAAACCTCCCAAAATTTAAAAAAACAAAAATTTTTACATTTAATTTTCAGTATTATTTTCTACTAACAGTGGCGTTAAGTAGAATAAGTACTGAAATTAATGTAAAAAAAAAAAAAAATTTTTTTAATTTTGGAGATTTTTTTTTTTTTTTTACTCTGTTGTTTATGTATAAATTTCATTTAGATTACGCATTAACAAAAATTATAACATCATATTTTTTCCTGTTAAATGGGCAGGAGCCTAACTTTTCATTGAGGTTTTTCCAAAGATTTTATAGATAACATACTAAAAGTAAGCTTGGTTATTAAATAAATATTTGTTTTTTAGATCTAAAAATTAAATAAAAATTATGCGTTTTTATATTTTAATTATTTTCTATTATTAGGTATATTGATGCTCTAAATGCACATATGGATGGTGTGAGACAGTAATATTTGTTTTAAAGAATTTCTTTTAATTTCCATTGAATCAGTTGATAGAAACGATTTCAAAAATTTAAAAGAAGAATTCATTGATTAATAGTCACTGAAGTTTTATTAAAAATCTGATATTGTTCTGATTTTTGGTATTTTTTTGTTTCTCAATCTGGGCTTTTCTGCTATTTTTACATTTCTCGCTGACTTTTGTAATTAAAAACACCAATTTTTTTTTTTTAACACTCT
The DNA here is from genome assembly GCA_023376005.1 of Doryteuthis pealeii. Taxonomy (NCBI): domain Eukaryota; kingdom Metazoa; phylum Mollusca; class Cephalopoda; order Myopsida; family Loliginidae; genus Doryteuthis; species Doryteuthis pealeii. Next base: position 2,006 of record JALAJA010001033.1, read on the forward strand.
TGTTTTTTCCTGCATGTTTTGAAAAAAAAGAAGATATTTCATTAATTATATAAAAAGTTATTAAATTTTTCTGACATAGTGTATATAATTTTTTATAATTGAATTTCCCTAACGAAACTGTTATAAGTTTAAAAAACTTAAAATGAGCAATATGTTTTAGTCCCTAATTACTTCAACACAAGGTTACCAATTTTGGTGAATTTTTTGGCAATTGTATTAAAAATGTTATATTTTGCTGTTTTTAACTGAAATCTTATGTACTATTTTGAACTTAAACAGAAATTTGACCTTAAAATAATCAATTTAATTATACATTTTAAAATAAAATTGGCAACATTTGATGGTAGCCCTACTTTGCAAATTAGAAAGATGATTTTTTCTTGTAGATCTTGAATGTTTATAAAATCATGTTACAAGGAGTTAGAAGACATATTTTCACTGTGGTAAAAGGATGTTAAATGAAAAAAATAATATATAATTTTATATGAATTAATACTTTTTTCCCTTCCCTTGGGATTTTTTATTGTAAACTAGCAAAACAAAAACTGCTAAATTTTTACCAAGACCATGGGTGGCAAGACCTGTGATACTTAAGGATAGAACCCAGCTGGTTGAGCAGTCCATGATTTCATACTCCCTTTGGCCGCTTATCTTGGTAGACGGACAATCAACCGGCTGGTCACATAAGCCCTAGCACTATATGATTGCCCCAACGCTATTGCCCTTAATGGAAGCCCCAACCGCTTTTTTCATATCGGGTTCTAGAAGGCGTCAGGGATGACATTAAACTCTATCTGATGGTGAGGAGGTTTGGGGAATGTGGAGGCATCCCTTCATCACGCATGTGCTCCCTGGTCCACTCTGACCGGAGTGGTAGTACCTGTTTAGGGTGCCAATCTATGGTTTAAATAGAAAAATGTATTTATAAAAAAGAACCGAGTATCCATAAGAATGACTGTTATTTCAAATCTTTATTGGCATTAAATGACCCACTGAGGTTGATATGCTGTAACAAACAAAACCAATTTTTTCTTTTTTCTAATCCTTCAAATATTACATAACAATGCCATCTTTAATTTATCAGTTTCACAAATTGGAGCCTATATTTGAAAATGATAAATATTCTAGACTTTAGAATTACTTATGTGTTGAAAAATATTTATGAAGAGATTTTTTTTAAAAGGCATCTTCAAGAATAAAGGTTTGTAGAAAATAATGACTTTATCAGAACAGCACATTTCACTTATATATGTCCTCCTCTATTTTTGCCTACATAAAGGTTTTTGAAGTGTTCACATTGGCCTCATTGGTAGTATTATGAAACAGAGAAACAGGGCATTTAATAAATGCCGACTTTGCTGCTTGTAAAAAAGATAATTCATGGAAGACTTTATTTTGAAAAAAAAGTGCTTTTTGAGTTTTTGTTTTTTTTCTTTCAGGGCTGACAACTTTGTGCCATTGTTTTTTTTTTCTTTCCAGTGCCTCATGTCTTATTACTGTATTCATTATATAATGGTCTTCATCATTAGAGGTTTTATTTTTTAATGTGCAAACGACGTGTATGTAATATATATATATATATAAAAATTGTTGTGTAATGTCATATGTTTTAACCGTGTGTACTTGTGGGTGATGTCACAAAATGGGTCTGTTTATATGTTTGTTTGAATATATATAATGTATCTATTGATAAGGAATGAAGAACACCTTATGTCATGACTATTTGTTATGCTTGCTTGGGTATCCTCTTTTTCATCTTCTCACATCTTTTAAACACACACACACACACACACACACACAAAGAAGATTTATGTGCTATTTTTGTAAAAAAATGATATTCTGTCCTAAGAAAGAGAAAAAGTCAACAATAACAAATCAACTGGATGAGATTCTATGTTAAACATAAAATTAGTGTCATTTGAGGGAGAAAAAAAATAAAATGTTTACTATTATTACATTTATATTTAGAATTATTTTATCTTCTCTTATTTAATTGCTTTTTTGTATTTTGATAGATTAACATTACCTATTAGCTTCACAGATAATTGAAAATAAGATTCTAAAAAAACATGATCACATATATTATTAGGTATGTCCATTTTCCTAAAAGGAGGTAATAAAAAAAAATCTCAATTTAAAAAATTTTTAAAACAATTACCAAAAATCAGGGAATTGTCCAATTTAAATGAATTTTCAGCACTTTATTCATGAAGGACTTAATTTTATAATGAAAACCGTATTTTATTTTTTTAAAAATTGAAAAAATGTTTTTATCAATTAAGATTGTAGAGTTTTTTTTTTTTGTTTTTTTTCAACCTTTGGTTATATGAATAAAAAAAAATTGTTGTGCTAAAAATCGACATAACTCCACCAATTGTTGGAATGGAAGCTTAAATTTTGGGGATTTTCTAACTTTAACATAGTCCACATCTGGACAAAATATCTGAAAAATTGAAGGGAGTGGGTGACAATTTACTTTTTTCTGGATGATTTGAATTACCTTCATCTCTTCTTATTTATCTCAGTCATCTCTTGCTGCTATCTGCTACTTGGTTCTCATTGTATGGTTGACCATATCTGAGAGAAAACCCCTCCCAGACTCTGGTTCTGATCTCAACTCACTCAGCCAACTGCCAAACTTTAATTGACTTAATCTCTCACACTACCAATCATTTTTTTTCCATAATTCCACATACTGTGGTTTTGTTTTCCTCTACAGACCACTCAAATTCCTTAGACCCCTACTTCTGATTTTTTACAGCTCTGACTGAAAAATGTAGACATTTAAAAAATATTTCAGACAATTAATTGGTCTTTTTCTTGGATCTAAATGATCTTACATTTAATGGTTTTAGTGAAATTTCAAAATATGTACACACATAGACAAATATATTTAACTATTTTCTTTCTTTAGTTTGTGCGTGTATATGTATGTATGTATGTATGTATGTATATATATATATATATATATATAATATATATATATAAAAAGTAAAGGTTTGGTCGGCCTAATGTTGGTATCAGCCAGACAGCGAGGGAGTCTATCCCTTTTCACTAGTGCTAGACCAAGGAGATTATTTAGCATCTGAGGTGGGGGCGCCATACCTACCATCAGCTCCTTACTTTACTGCACAGATCCATGTGCTACTCATACGCTGAGTAGGCGAAGGCCAGTATTGAACCAGGAACCTTGTCATTCCTAGCCGAATGCTCTACCGATTGAGCTAACTGGCCCTTATATATATATATATATATATATATATATATGAGGAAAAAATGAGTAAAGAAAAAAATGTACATGGATAAAAATGAATTTTATCGATATCACTTACACATGTGTTTCGGTCTGTTTATCAAATGTATACGGATTTACATTATTATTATTATTAAATAATCAGATGGAGTTGAAATGATGATGATAATAATAATAGGAAAATGTATAAAATGTTCCGTACACAGAGAGATTTTGCCGACCTTCATCAGAGTGGTATTTTTATTTTTTGAGTTGGAGTCAAGAATAGAATTTCAAATGTTTGAAAAAGAATATTTTTAAAAATGTTATGAATGTTAGGGACAGTTAAAAAAATTTGAAAGTTTTGGTGGAAGGGTAATTTGTATTGCAAAGATTGAAATGTTATTAGTAATCATAAACTTGTTGATGTTTGAATGAAATGTGTTTTTCATGTTATTGTTTGGTGTAAGGAAAGTAGAAAGAAATCGGTGAAAACCGAAAAGAGTTAACCCCTCAAAATGAGCGAATGGGTCAAGTAAGGAAATATGTGTTAAATAATGAGTTGAAATTAAAAAATGAAATGTTAAATAAAGTGATGTGGTGATATTATTTTAAAAAAATGTTTGGAAAGAAAGGAAAACAGCATAAAGATCAGAATTATTAGATTATTTAAGTAGAATTTAATAAGATAAAAGAGGGAAAAGATTATGAAAAGAGTTTGAGTAAAAAAATGGGTGAAAATATTTTTAAATAAATGTGGATAAGGTATGTAAATAAAGTCGTTAATGATAGTGAGTAGGAAGAAAGAAGAAAATAAATTATTGAGGTTTAGAATAGAGGTAAATGGAATAAAAAAAGGAGGGCTTGTTGTCACATGAATTTTGTTTTATAGTAATTTTTTTAGTTTAGTAAAAAGGGGCAAATTAATTTTGTTTTAATATTATATTTATTTTAGTAAAAGGGGGCAAGTAGTATTTAAGTGAAGTAAAATAAGAAGGTGAAGTAGAAGATAAAGTAATATTAATAAATTAATGTTGGTGATTATGTAAGGTAAAAATTCAAAGAAATGAAAAGACTCAGTTTGTTAAGCTATCAAAACTAACTTATGTGGCAGTTTAACCAAAACTTGTTGAGTAAAAACTTTCCTACTATTTAAACATTTTTTGTGAAACTGTAAACAATTAAAACACCCATTATTAAATGATGTGGTTACTACAGAAACAATTAATTTCATTGAAAACATTTTGAAATTTTTGAAAATTGTCAGTGTCCAAAAATATATAGTGACATTAAAAATTATTCATTAAAAAAGATAATATCAGATTTAAATGATGAACATCTGATATTTCTTTGTAATTTTGTCAAAATGACAAAAAGGAGGAAAGCAAAGAAAAAGAATGAAATCATTATGAAGGGATTTTAGTTTAGCCATTGGCCAACTTTTAATAGTTTAAATTGATGTTTGTAGATATTCCTAAACAGTGTGTTTAAGTTTGTTTTTTTTTATGTTCGGTGAATTTATCACAGACATTTAGAAAATGAATTTGAAAAATTTTAGACAAAGTTCTGATGGTGCATATTTTATAACAGTTCAAAATATTGACAGATTTGATATTGAAAAAACTAACCTTCTTAAATTAAAATGTTCATGTCAAAGAATACAAGTTTGATCCAGGCCAAAATTTGCTCAAAATATGGATATTTACTGGGTGAAATGAAATATTTCATAACTTACCAGACATTAAAATTAAGATATTAAATGTCTCTTTTGTATATAACAGGCTATGTGACAAGAAAAAATTGTCCCACAGAAGAGGAAATATTTAATAATGCAGTTTTTTTCAGAAAATGGCTTTTTTAAAAAAATAGATTTTATTCAAAACATTCCCCTGGATTCCAGTTTTTTCTGTCTTAAAATGTTTTGTGTTGTTGAATTGAAGACTTGCAAAAATTTCTTTGACAATGCATCATTTCAATATAAAAAGAGAAGATGGGATTATTGTCAAATACATTTTTTTAAATTATTGTTTGTTTGATTTACCATGGTCTCTAAAAGTTTTGAACTTATATTAAAATTCTATAAATATAAAATGTTTATCAATTCTCAAGACTATATAATCAGTATTGCTATTTAAAAGGTTTGAAATTATCTTAAGATTTTATCTAGGAAATAAATAAAATGTTTATACAATTCTCAAGACTATATATTCAGTATTGCTATTTAAAGGTTTGAAAATTATCTTAAGATTTATCTAGGAATAAATAAAAATGTTTATACAATTCTCAAGATATATATTCTTGAGAATTGTATAAACATTTTATTTTTATTTCCTAGATAAAATCTTAAGATTAATTTCAAACTTTTAAATAGCAATACTGAATATATGTCTTGAGAATTGTATAACATTTTTTTTATTTCCTAGATAAAATCTTAAGATAATTTCAACCTTTTAAATAGCAATACTGATTATATAGTCTGAGAATTGTATAAACATTTAGATTTAAGATAATTCAACTTTTACCTTAGGTAAATCAAACAAACATATTTTAAAAAATTAATGTATTTGACAATTTAATCCATCTTCTCTTTTTAAATATTGAAATGATGCATTGTCAAAGAATTTTTGCAAGTCTTCAATTCAACAACACAAAACATTTTAAGACAGAAAAACTGGAATCCAGTGGAATGTTTTGAAATAAAATCTATTTCTTTAAAATTCCCATTTTCTTGAAATAAAAACTAGCATTATTAAATTTCCTCTTCTGTGGGACAATTTTTTCTTGTCACATAGCCTGTTATATACAAAAGAGACATTTTATATCTTAATTTTAATGTTCTGGTAAGTTATGAAATATTCATTTCACCCAGTAATATCCATATTTTGAGCAAATTTTGGCCTGGATCAAACTTGTATTCTTTGACATGAACATTTTATTTAAGAAGGTTAGTTTTTTCAATATCAAATCTGTCAAATATTTTGAACTGTTATAATATGCACCATCAGAACTTTGTCTAAATTTTTCAAATTCATTTTCTAAATAGTCTGTGATAAATTCACCGAACATAAAAAAAAAACAACTTAAACACACTGTTTAGGAAATATCTACAAACATCAATTAAACTATTAAAAGTTTGGCCAATGGCTAAACTAAAATCCCTTCATAATGATTTCATTCTTTTTCTTTGCTTTCCTCCTTTTTGTCATTTTGACAAAATTACAAAGAAATATCAGATGTTCATCATTTAAATCTGATATTATCTTTTTTAATGAATAATTTTTATTAATGTCACTATATATTTTTTTGGACACTGACAATTTTCAAAATTTCAAAATGTTTTCAATGAAATTAATTGTTTCTGTAGTAACCACATCATTTAATAATGGGTGTTTTAATTGTTGCTACAGTTTGATCACAAAAATGTTTAAATAGTAGGAAAGTTTTTGTTACTCAACAAGTTTTGGTTAAACTGCCACATAAGTTAGTTTGATAGCTTAACAAACTGAGTCTTTTCATTTCTTTGAATTTTTTTACTTACATAATCACCAACCATTAATTTATTATATTACTTTATCTCTACTTCACCTTCTATTTTACTTCACTTAAATACTACTTGCCCCCTTTACTAAAATAAATATAATATTAAAACAAAATTATTTGCCCCTTTTTACTAAACTAAAAAAATTTACTATAAAACAAAATTTCATGTGACAACAAGCCCTCCTTTTTTTATTCCATTTACCTCTATTCTAAACCTCAATAATTTATTTTCTTCTTTCTTCCTACTCACTATCATTAACGACTTTATTTACATACCTTATCCACATTTATTTAAAAATATTTTTCACCCATTTTTTTACTCAAACTCTTTTTCATAATTCTTTCCCTCTTTTATCTTATTAAATTCTACCTAAATAATCTAATAATTCTGATCTTTATGCTGTTTCCTTTCTTTCCAAACATTTTTTTAAAATAATATCACCACATCACTTTATTTAACATTTCATTTTTTTAATTTCAACTCATTATTTAACACATATTTCCTTACTTGACCCATTCGCTCATTTTGAGGGGTTAACTCTTTTCGGTTTTCACCGATTTCTTTCTACTTTCCTTACACCAAACAATAACATGAAAACACATTTCATTCAAACATCAACACAAGTTTTATGATTACTAATAACATTTCAATCTTGCAATACAAATTATACCCTTCCACCAAAAACTTTCAAAATTTTTTTAACTGTCCCTAACATTCATAACATTTTTAAAAATATTCTTTTTCAAACATTTGAAATTCTATTCTTGACTCCAACTCAAAAAATAAAAATACCACTCTGATGAAGGTCGGCAAAATCTCTCTGTGTACGGAACATTTTATACATTTTTCCTATTATTATTATCATCATCATTTCAACTCCATCTGATTATTTTAATAATAATAATAATGTAAATCCGTATACATTTGATAAACAGACCGAAACACATGTGTAAGTGATATCGATAAAATTCATTTTTATCCATGTACATTTCTTTTCTTTACTCATTTTTTCCTCATATATATATATATATATATATATATATATATATAAGGCCAGTTTAGCTCAATCGGTAGAGCATTCGGCTAGGAATGACAAGGTTCCTGGTTCAATACTGGCCTTCGCCTACTCAGCGTATGAGTAGCACATGGATCTGTGCAGTAAAGTAAGGAGCTGATGGTAGGTATGGCGCCCCACCTCAGATGCTAAAATAATCTCCTTGGTCTAGCACTAGTGAAAAGGGGATAGACTCCCTCGCTGTCTGGCTGATACCAACATTAGGCCGACCAAACCTTTACTTTTTATATATATATATATATATATATATATATATATACATACATACATACATACATACATATACACGCACAAACTAAAAAAAAGAAAGAAAATAGTTAAAATATATTTGTCTATGTGTGTACATATTTTGAAATTTCACTAAAACCATTAAATGTAAGATCATTTAGATCCAAGAAAAAGACCAATTAATTGTCTGAAATATTTTTTAAATGTCTACATTTTTCAGTCAGAGCTGTAAAAAAATCAAGAAGTAGGGGTCTAAGGAATTTGAGTGGTCTGTAGAGGAAAACAAAACCACAGTATGTGGAATTATGGAAAAAAAATGATTGGTAGTGTGAGAGATTAAGTCAATTAAAGTTTGGCAGTTGGCTGAGTGAGTTGAGATCAGAACCAGAGTCTGGGAGGGGTTTTCTCTCAGATATGGTCAACCATACAATGAGAACCAAGTAGCAGATAGCAGCAAGAGATGACTGAGATAAATAAGAAGAGATGAAGGTAATTCAAATCATCCAGAAAAAAGTAAAATTGTCACCCACTCCCTTCAATTTTTCAGATATTTTGTCCAGATGTGGACTATGTTAAAGTTAGAAAATCCCCAAAATTTAAGCTTCCAATTCCAACAATTGGTGGAGTTATGTCGATTTTTAGCACAACAATTTTTTTTTATTCATATAACCAAAGGTTGAAAAAAAAAACAAAAAAAAAAAACTCTACAATCTTAATTGATAAAAACATTTTTTTCAATTTTTAAAAAAAATAAAATACGGTTTTCATTATAAAATTAAGTCCTTCATGAATAAAGTGCTGAAAATTTCATTTAAATTGGACAATTCCCTGATTTTTTGGTAATTGTTTTAAAAATTTTTTTAAATTGAGATTTTTTTTTATTACCTCCTTTTAGGAAAATTGGACATACCTAATAATATATGTGATCATGTTTTTTTAGAATCTTATTTTCAATTATCTTGTGAAGCTAATAGGTAATGTTTAATTCTATCAAAATACAAAAGCAATTAAATACAGAGAAGATAAATAATTCTAAATATAAAATGTAATAATAGTAAACATTTTTATTTTTTTCTCCCTCAAATGACACTAATTTTATGTTTAACATAGAATCTACATCAGTTGATTTGTTATTGTTGACTTTTTCTCTTTTTTCTTAGGACAGAATATCTTTATTTTTTTACAAAAATAGCACATAAATCTTTCTTTGGTGTGTGTGTGTGTGTGTGTGTGTGTGTTAAAAAGATGTGAGAAGATGAAAAAAGGAGGGATACCCAAGGAAGCATAACAAATAGTCATGACATAGGGGTTCTTTCATTCCTTTTCAATAGATACATTTTATATATATTCAAACAAACATATAACAGACCCATTTTGTGACATCACAGCCAAAGTACACACGTAAACATATACATTACACACACAATTTTATTATATATATATATTATTACATACACGTGTTTGACATTAAAAAAAATAAAACCTCTAATGATGAAGACATTAATAATGAATACAGTAATACAGAACATGAGGCATGGAAAGAAAAAAAAACAATGGCACAAAGTTGTCAGCCCTGAAAGAAAAAAACAAACTCAAAAGCACTTTTTTTTCAAATTAAAGTTTCCATGAATTATCTTTCTTTACAAGCAGCAAGCTGGCATTTATTAAATGCTGTTTCTCTGTCTTCATATATACAATGAGGCCAATGTTGAACACTTCAAAACCTTTATGTAGGCAAGAAATAGAGGAGACTAATATAATAAGTGAAATGTGCTGTTCTGATAAAGTCATTATTTCTACAACCCTTTATTCTGAAGATGCCTTTAAAAAAAATCTCTTCATAAATATTTTTCAACAACATAAGTATTCTTTAAAGTCTAGAAATCATTTATCATTTTTCAAGATATAGGCTCAATTGTGAAACTGATAAATAAAGATGGCATGTTATGTAATATTTGAAGATTAGAAAAAGAAAAATTGGTTTTGTTTTGTTTTTACAGCATATCAACCTCAGTGGGTCATTTAATGCAATAAAGTTTTGAAATAAAGTCATTCTTAATGGATACTCGGTTTCTTTTTTATAAATACATTTTTCTATTTAACCCATAGATGGCACCCTAACAGGTACTACCACTCCGGGTCAGAGTGGACCAGGGAGCAATGGTGATGAAGGGATGCTCCACATTCCCCAAACCTCCTCACCATCAGATAGAGTTTAATGTCATTCCCTACTGCCTTCTAGAACCCATATGATAAAAGGGTTGGGCTTGCCATAAGGGCAATAGGGTTGGGGCAATCATATAGGTGCTAGGGCTTAATGTGACCAGCCGGTTGATTGCCTGTCTAGCCCAAGAAAGGGCCAAAGTGGAGTATTGAAAGTCATGGACTGCTCAACCAGCTGGGTTCTATCCTTAAGTATCACAGGTTGCCACCCATGGTCTTGGTAATTATCAGTTTTGTTTTGCTAGTTTATCAATAAAATCAAGGAAGAAAGTATTAATTCATTAAAATTTATATTATTTTTTTTCATTTAACATTCCTTTTACCACAGTTGAAAATATGTTTTAACTCCTTGTAACATGATTTTATAACATTCAGATCTACAAGAAAAATCATCTTTTCTAATTTGCAAAGTAGGTACCATCAAAATGTTTGCCAATTTTCATTTTTAAAATGTATTAATTAAATTGATTATTTAAGGTCAAATTTCTGTTTAAGTCAAAAAATAGTAACATAAGATTCAGTAAAAAAAGCAAAATATAACATTTTTAATACAATTTTGCCAAAATTCACCAAAATTGGTACTTGTGTGAAGTAATTAGGGACTAAAACATATGTCATTTTAAGTTTTAAACTTATAACAGTTTCTTAGAAATCAATTATAAAAAAATTATATACACTATGTACAGAAAAATTAATAACTTTTTATATTAATTTAAATGAAATATCTTCTTTTTTTTGTTCAAAACATGCAGAAAAACAAGAGTTAAAAAAAAAAAATTGGTGTTTTTTATTTACAAAAGTCAGCGAGAAATGTTAAAAATGCAGAAGCCCAGATTGAGAAACAAAAAAATTACCAAAAATCAGAAAATTATCAGATTTTTAATAAAACTTTCAGTGTTGACTTATTAATCAATGAATTCTTTCTTTTAAATTTTTGAATCGTTTCTATCAAACTGATTCAATGGAAATAAAAGAAAATTCTTTAAAAACAAATATTACTGTTCACACCATCCATATGTGCATTTAGAGCATCAATTTATATACTAATTAATAGAAAAAAATAATTTAAAATATAAAACGCATAATTTTAATTTTCATATTTTTAGATTCTAAAAACAAATATTTATTTAATAACAAGCTTACTTTAGTATTGTTATCTAATAATCTTTGGAGAAAACTCAATTGAAAAGTTAGGCTCCTGCCCATTTAAACAGAAAAATATTGATGTATAATTTTTTTAATGGTAATCTAAATGAAAATTATATACATAAACAACAGAGTAAAAAAAAAAAAAAAATCTCCAAAATTAAAAAAATTTTTTTTTTTTTTACATTTAATTTTCAGTACTTATTTTCTACTAACGCACTGTTAGTAGAAAATAAGTACTGAAAATTAAATGTAAAAATTTTTGTTTTTTAAATTTTGGAGGTTTTTTTTTTTTACTCTGTTGTTTATGTATATAAGTTTACAAACTTTGTTTTTCTTCTAGTCAAACCTTCGCTTTATTTATACTGTAATTAGTTTCAAATTTATATAACCCCACCGATATTTTGCGCCCCCCCCTAAATGGGGCGGGGGGGGGGGGTCAAAGTTAAGTAAACTGAAAAAAAATCAAAGTTTTGAACAATGAAATAAAATAACTGATGCATTATAAAATTCGTTCATTGATAAATCAACACTGGACTGAAAATTTAATTAAAATCGGACTTATTCCCTGATTTTTTGGTAAATTTTTTTTTAATCAGGGGGTTAAATTTATTTTGTAAAATACGTCTATGACATTATAATTGGTGGTACCTATCACAAGAAATAAATAAAAATGTGGATACTGTCTATTCAAACTACTGACTTACCTAAGAAACTTAATGTAATCAATCGAAGCCATGGATACATTTTTCACATTATCTGAATGTTATATCATCGCAAGTTTTTATTCTTTTGTGACATGAAAAACAGGTAAAAATGCAGAATATAGATTAGCCACTGGCATTTTTGTCGTCTGCTAGGAATTTAAAAGTGAATTAAAAATAATTAAATCTATTGTCTAAGGTCAAACTTTGTCTAAATCGATAAGTAGTAACATAATATTAAAAAAAAAAAAAGAAAATATCATTACATATGCAGTTTATTTTTAATACATTTAAAAGGATTTGTTTTGGTCAATTTCGATGCGAACGCCATTCTGTCTCTTTTTGATGGTTTTAAGTGCTTGTTTACAATTTTACTGTAACATTCGCGATTGCAAAAAATTAACAAAAATCAGGAATTATCCGATTTTAACAAAATTTTCAGTATTGATTTAACATTAATGAATTTTATAATGCATCAGTTATTTTATTTCAAAATTTTAATTTAGTATTTTTGCTATGAAATGAATGTATAAAATCTGATGTTAAGTTTAAAATGTTATATTTTTAGATTCTAGAAATAAATATCTATTTAATGCAAACCTTATTTCATTGCATCAAAGTATACTTTTTGAAGAAAAACTCGATTGAAAATGTACCCCCCTTTTTAAGCAGAAAAAATATCGATGTATAATTTTTTCTTTTATAAGATAATAGCCAATTAAATAATTATCGAAATGAGTAAAAAAAAAAAAATCTCCAAAAAGTTAATTATCTATTATTTTTTTACATTTTATTTTTTCGATTTTCGGTACTTATTTTCTCATAGAAAAAAATTTTTTTTTTTGTTTCTATTCATAACTTTGGTCTTTTATCTCTTTATTTATACTGTAATTAGTACAATATAAGACCACTTAAACAAAATGTTACGCCCCCAACATAAAAAGTGTCAAAATTAAGCGACCTGAAAAAATGAGAAAGTTTTGAAATAAAATAAATAATGCATTATAAAGATCATTCATTGATAAATAGACACTGACAATTTCATTAAAATCCAATAATTCCCTGATTTTGGTAAATTATTTTCTGTCATTTTGTCTAAAACGCATTTTAGGCTCATTTTGCCAGAAAGATTAAAATTAAACACCAATAAAATAAAGGATACATTTTCAACAGAAAATCTCTTCTAAATAAGATTAAGCAAACCTAATGTTGTATGCATGCATGTTAGTGGAAATATGATTTCTACTGTAAGAGATTTATTTAGTAAATTTTGAAACTTTATAAAATCCTAACCTCAATTTCTTGCACTCAGCATTAAAAAGCCCCTGGTAATACAATTAGATATGCTAAATTGCATTTCATATATATATATTTTTAATTCTGAAGTACCCGTAATATTTTTACCTAAATATTTTTTAATTTTTTTTTTATTGAAGTAGAAATGTAAATCTTATAGTTCTGCTTCTTTTTTATAGTAGAGTCTAAAGACCAGGTTATGGATACTCCCTACAATAAAAATGCACTTGTTTTGTTAATTTGATTTTGTTGCTACTATGTAGCTATGTGCAAAACACGCTCTTTTAATTCGAACGGAGATTGTTAAAAAATATTTTAAAACGTCAATAAAAATTGAAAATTAACTTTTTTAGTGTTTTATTTTACGTTTAATATAAAGAACAATTTCAAGTTATGTGTTATAAAAAAGAAAAAACAAATTCTCTTACATAAAACCTAAATTTTGCATTTAAAAGTAAATTCCAGTAAATTTATTCCGGTTTTTACCCGCATTCTTAATTTGTTGACATAAATAACGCATCTTGACGTGTGGCACTATTTTTTATATGGAGTCTCGTATGTATTATTTTTTCTGAAGCAAAAACAAATTACTAATTTAGCGCATTTCCTTGATGCCTCACGATTTAACTCTTAATATTATTGAAAAAGAGAGTTGGAATAAAATTAGAATGTTAGAAATTATTTATAATAAAATTCTATAATAATATTCTTTTCTTTTTTCCCGATACATCTATTAAATTATTAAAGTATTAGGTACCACCAAAACCGTTTAGGCCATCTTGAATAAAACGGAAATAGATATTTCCGAACTTTGTTTATAAAAAATCTCGGCAAAAAAAAGATCGTACAGGGTTGTTACAAAGAAAAATAGTTAATTCAAAAGATCAAATTATCCGATGGGAAAAATTACATCGTTATCTTAAAAATAAACAAACCTGCCTGTATTACATGCGAAAGGGTAATTTTCAGACCGTAATATAGACAGAAAAAGTTACTAATATTTCCCTTTACGATTAACCAGTAAAAGTATGGAATGAAAATTTGAATATTTTTTCTAAGAGAAAAACTGATAAAATAATCTATTATACTTACTTTTTATTTTTAATTATTGAAAAAAGTTAAATAAAATAATTTTTTCACGCTAACACTGTCAGCCTAACAGGAACAAACTTCGGTTACTTAGAAGTGTCTCGTCTCTTTGTAACAAATATGTCATCTATGCTCTTCCATATTTCTAAGGATCATACATTACTATTCAACAATAAAATTACAAATTCTTTTTAAAATATCAATCGAGCTCGTATCGGACCAATGTTTAGTTACCTGAATTCTAAAATTCATATTTTTAAAATCCGTGAAAAATTTGATTTTTTTGACGCAGAAAAAAAAAAAAAAAATTTAATTTATTTCACGCAGAAATTAAAAATATTTAATCACACAAAAGATTGAAAATCTCTTAAAATTAATTTCTTAAAAAAAAAAAAAAAAAAAATTGTTTTTTGACAATTAATAAAATATAGTACATACCAATTACAAAAGCAAAAAAAAAAAAAAGTTTTCAAATATTAATTTATGACATTTTTTGCACTTTTTATTTCCAATTTATTAAAAAACTACACCTCGTACATCATAAATTCCTTTGATATAGTTATTCAGACTCTTATCTTTATAGAAAAAAAGAAAATTTGTTTTTCTGACGCATCATTTTTTTATCTCATAAAATAAAATAGGGGGGGGGGATCCTCGTAAAAAATATTTCAAGATGTATTTACCTCCAATGGTAAACATTTATGGAAATTTTCGGAAAATCAGATTATTAATTGATTTTTCATAGAATTTTTTAAAAATCCTCTTATCATAACTTGTTTTTAGCTACGTTAAATTTCAGTTGATTTACAGTGCAAAAATGAAAAACATTGTTTTTCAATCATAATTTTCATTATTTCCGTATGCTGAAAAATTATTTTTTAAATCATCAGGAGTTTATATGTTAGAATGGAAAAAGAATTTAAGAAAATATTAAATTTCTGTAAGTGTTAAATATATAGCGATAAATTTCACAGTTAAATTGGTGGTACCTATAAAGTATACTAGGGACTAGCAAACAGAGGCTAAAATTCGTTTTTGACAAATGACTTTAGCCCCCCTACAGAAAATAATTTACCAAAAATCAGGGAATTATCGGATTTTAATGAAATTTTCAGTGTTTATGTATCAATGAATGATCTTTATAATGCATTATTTATTTTATTTTAAAACTTTCTCATTTTTTTCAGGTCACTTAATTTTGACCCCCCTTATGTTGGGGGCGTAACATTGCTTCAAGTTGGTCCTAACTTGATACTAATTACAGTATAAATAAAGAGATAAAAGACCGAAGTTATGAATAGAAACAAAAAAAAATTTTTTACGGTGGAGCTCCTATGAGAAAATAAGTACCGAAAATCGAAAAATAAAATGTAAAAAAAAATATAAAATAATTTTTTAGGAGATTTCTTTTTTACTCATTTCCATAATTATTTAATTGACTATTATCTTATTAAAAAAAAATTATATATCGATATTTTTTCTGCGAAAATAGAATTTTTCTTCAAAACTTATTACTTCGTGAGTATAAAGTAAGGTTTGCATTAAATAGATATTTATTTCTAGAAACTAAAAATATAACATTTTAAACTTAATATCAAGGCCACATATTTTAAAACAATTGAATTGATTTTCAATAAAAAACCATAATGTTTGACCAATAATTCTATGGAAGACCAAATGTTTTATGTTTTAAAAACATAAAATATCTTCCTCTCTATTCAGGAGAGTTATTGTTTGTGTCAGTAATTTAACCGAAAGATTCAATATCTAATAAGTTAAGGTAAGTTCATTTCATTATTACTATTTTTAATTCAATTATTCCTTTTTAATTAAAAATATTCAAATTCTAATTGATGTTTTCTCACTTTTTATCTTTAAATTAACATTTTTTTTTTTTTAACTAAAATAAAAAAAAATTGCAATTCCAAAATCTTGTCATGTCTGGCCGGACAGGACTATCTGGAACCCCATCTTTAATTTTTGTTTTTTTCCTTCAATGGATTATTATCGATTGCACACCAATCTATCAGATTGTAAAAAAAAAATTCTAAAAAGTTCTTTATTTTTCGAGTTCCCCGTCGTAAATATTGGAAACGCTACAAATTTTTTTTTTTCCTTCCTTCAATGGATTATTATCGTTTACACACCAATCTATCAGATTTTTTTTTTAAATTCTTAAAAGTTCTTTACTTTTTGAGTGTTTAGGGTGCTCATTTTCCCGTACGTGGAAATTATTTTCTGTAGGAGGGGGTGCTAAATTCATTTTGTCAAAAACCGGGTTTTACGTCAATCAAACAACACAAAAAAATTTAAAATATTATGGCAATTATGGAATACCATACACGAAACGTAAATAATATGCACATTTTATTTTCAATGAAACTAAATATATTTTTGATTTTTTACATACAAAAAACGGATTTTCCTTGGTTAAAAGTTAAAACTAGTGTGAAAAATTTCAGTAACATTTAATGAATATGTATTTAAAGTAACGCTTTACTTATTTCTAAAAAGAAATGTTTATAAGTATTTTAAAATATTTTAAAGCCATTATTGAACACGATAAATCAAAATAAATTCAACGTAACTTTTTGTTGAAATTCGGACGATTTTTAATGTATAAAATGTATTAAAAATAAATTGCATATTGTAATAATATTTTTCTTTTTTAATGATGGTTACTACTTATCGATTTAAACAAAGTTTGACCTTAAATAATAGATTTAATTATTTTTAATTCGCTTTTAAAACTCCTAGCAGACGAAATTAATGCTAGTAGCTAATTAGTATACATACCTCAAAGAGGTGAAGTTCTTTATTTAATTTTGTAGTTTTTAGTTTTTAATTTATTCCATAATGAATAAATCTTTATTTAAATAGTCTGCCCCTATTTAACTGAACGGTAATATCTGCTTTCTGGATATAAACGGGAGAATTATTTGTTTCCCAAATAAAATAATAGATTTCTTCAAACACTGTTTGGGTTCTCTTTCACAGAGTATAAGTATGCACGCGTCACGTATTTGAACCTGTTTACCCATAACACATCAGTGAAAATGACAACTACGTTTGTTTCCCTTAATTCATCCGTAATCATTCTGACGACAATTTTTAATTCAAACATTATTTTCAAAAATTCATAAAATAAAATATTTTATATTATGTCATCATTTTAGCGAGATATGTTTTATACAATATTTTCTTTGATTAAATAATACGATTTTGCTTGACATTAAACAAAAGTATTTATTAACATTTTATAAATTTTTAAAAATCTCTGAAAAATAAAATAAAAATGTACACAATACGAACTTTTAATATAAAATTCTTCTGAAAATAATCTAACAATTAAAAAAAAAAAAAAAAAAAAAAAAATACATATTTTTTCTTATTTACGAGATTTTAAGTTTCAATGTTTAAGATGCCCTATTTCCAAAACTGTTTTATTAGCGAATTATCTTTTTTTTATATATGTTATGTCATTACATTGTCTTTCCAAAAATGTAAAATTTATTTATATACTATTAAAAAAATTTATTTACAATAAAGTTCGTCTTTTATTACTTCATAAACCGAAGTTTTATTAGAATAGGATCGTTAATTTATTTTATATGATTTTTAGAAGAATTTCCTGTGATCACCCTTTTATATAGTAGGCGAGAATTTGCACATAGCTACTACTATGTATGTAGGGTCACAAAAAGTAGCTTTCCAAAATGGATGTTGTATCGCCCTGGGAAAATCCATAAAAAATGAAGACTGATGTTTATGTACCTTGAATTTAAATAAAGGTATTGCACGTAAAATAACATCTGTATTTCTCTCACTTCGGAGTATTTTTATCAGTTTACGAGGATATGTACAAAAAATTTTTTGAAAATTTAATTCCTAAAACTGATGATTTAAAAAATTCTTACATAAAATAACAGTATTTTTTTTTTGTTTAGGTAATTGATATTTATACTTAAAAACTAAAATATTTTCTTTAAAGAAAAAAAGCTTACACGTCTGAACAATATTTTCATAGCTCCTCTCGTCTTTTTAAAAATTGTTTCATAAGAGTTCAAAATTTTACACTACACTCAATATAATATATATGCTTAAGTGTTTTGTGTCTATGATGATTGTAATTCATTAAAACTAAAACAGGTTACTTTTGTTTTTTAACCCAATGATGGAATTTTAAAAATATTGTGTACAAGTTACATAAAATTCTGGCTTAAAACAATATTTGGTGCAAAACAATGACAATAAATCCAGAGAAATCTGGTTATTCATTCTACCTCTAGTTTTTGGGGAGAGAAACAAAAACGCTGGCAACTTTTGCACAAAGCTTAACATATTTGATACACATTCAAGCGTATATCTATTTAAAAAAAAACAACAAAAAAAAACAACAGCTATGCAACCAAGAAAAACTTCAGATTCTGACATGGTTTGTGTATTATAAATTCAACAAATAATGTACTCTTATTTTTACACAGGTTATGTTTATTTATTTTGATGAGCATTAAACAATCCGATTTTCATTGATTATTTTATGAATGATCAGTTGAAGGAATAATATTCTTTCTTCGTGGATGGTAAAGAAGAAAATCCAATTGGATCTTTTGAAACTAGTCTGTTTGTTTATATATATAATAGGTGACTTAACGGAGAATATAAAATATCGAGTTAGTTGCAACTTTGACCATCGATAAAATAATTACTAGAATAAATTGGGTTATAAAGAATATAAGTGCTGAATACGTTTGTAGAGCAGATGAGATAGATAGAGATAGAGAGATAGTAGTGTTGTTTATTTCCTAATAGAGTGTGCCCTATGGAGTCTGAAATAGTGCTGATTTAAAAAAATATATTTAATGTCTTTCGCGATAAAAAAGTAACAATGAACTTATTTCAAAACTAATTTTTTTCTTTAAATAGTACTCCAGTGAGAAAATTAGTCAGCAGGCTGAACAGTTTTAGTACAACAAACCTTTAGAGAATAATATAAATCTTACATCAAGAGATAAAAGCAGAATGAATGTTTTTAAAAAAAAAAAAAAAAAAAAAAAAAAGGTGTTTTTAATATGTAAAACTCGAATTAAACATTTTCAAAAACTCTAAACACAAGAAAATAGATGGATGGCTAATAGTGCTATAATTCAAGACAAGAGATCAAGTAATATTTTTCACTTGTAATTTATCTCAAATTTTACAAATATCAAACTTGAAAGAATTATTCAAGAATAACATAAGTTCTAAATAAAAGACCTTCAACAACAATTACCTTTGATCATTATTCTGTTACAACAACAAACGGACTTGAAATTATCTTGCATAATATACTTTTATTTACTTTTTAGTTAGTTTGTAACATGTCTTATGTGAATTGGAACCCCATAACGTATCAGTTGGAGGCTTTGATTTGAATTTTGAACCTAAAACTTACACAAAAATAGAAGCACTGAAAAAAGGAAAGAGAACGTTTTGCCAAAATTGTAATTGACGAAAACAAGATGCAAGTGGTATAGATTTGTTTAAAATTTGATACAAACATGACATAACCAGGATAAAAAACCGGTCATAAAAAAAGAGAATGATATGATGTCTGATATTTAAATTGTGTATTTTACAATAAAATTAAAGTGAAATCTAAATTTGTTGTTCATTCAGTCAGTTTAAATTCTCATTTTTAGCTATTTTAATTTCATAATTATTTTTTATGTATTATTGAAAACATTCTTAATAATTAGAATTGCATTTAATCCTTAAATCAAACATTTCTAATGAATAATATCGGCGAAATAATATCAGATCTTTTAAAAATCCATTAAAATGAAAACAATAGGCACAATTTTTGCGAATTGTTTTAACTAGAATCATAAAAATCAATAAGTCGGCAAAAAATTTAAAGCATACCTGCAATATGAAATCTAGTAAAAAAAAAAAAATGACTCAGTTATTATTACGATCTTCATAGCGAAAAAAAGATAATTTTACTTCAAGTCGATTTTTTAAAAATAATTATTGATTGTCGAATAATTGGTCTCGTATGTTTAAGGGTAAAATTCTATAGTGTACAAGAAAACAATTAAATACGAACATCTAAGGATCCGCCTACCTGAGAGTAAAAAGGCATTCTAAAATGGAGCGAGAGATATTTGCTCTTCGTCGACAATTATTGTAGAGGACGAAGAAAAACAATTATCCACCATAACGCGGAGCAGAAAAAATAACAACTGCGATTGGCCTTTCCAAGTAGAGGTGTCACGTGACACAAAAAGTCTCGTTCTCAACTTTGACAACCAGTTGCTAATGTAAATCATGCACACCATAGAGAGGATGAACTTGATTGTGGTACTTCGCTGCAGTGCTGACATATGCTCCAAGCCAATCGTAATATCATAATGGTAGTGGTTGAGTTGAATTATATTTACTACTAGATTCGTTAGGCAAGGTTTCGAATATTGATTTTTGAATATTTTTCTAAATTAAAAAGATTATTGCAAAAATATTTTCAGACGCCACTCGTACTTCTCATTTTAATTCGTTTGGCCTGTTACAGAAGCAAACTGTGTTTTTAAAAAATGTAGTATCTTGTATCTGATGAACATAGTAATCGACTTAGTGCCTATTTTATGTCAGGACCAAAACCAACTGTTCCTATTATTGAAACATAACTTTTATTACCTTTTCTTTTATTCCATTTCATTTCCAATACTTATTGAAAATTATATTACCCTCTTACGGTTATGCATCTAAGTACGGACAAACTTTTTTAGCCAAATTTTTTCTATTAAAATGAATAAAAACTTTAATATTACAATTTAAAATGAATAAAATCTTTAAAAAACTTTAATATTACAATTTACTATGAATAAAAACTTGAAAAAATTTAATCTTAAAATTTCGCAGTGAAATTGACGTTAAAAAATGTCTTCGGTTTTAGTATTAATTCTTAAAATCGAAAATAAAATGAAAATTTGAATATTTTTCTAAGAGAAAAACTGATAAAAACAACATTCAATATTATTTTTATTCTAATTAGTCGTAAAAGTTAAATAAATAATTTTTTACGCTCAGAAAAACAAACTTTAGTTACCGAGAAAGCGTCTCGTCATATGTCATTTTGCTCTTCCGTATATTCTAAGAATCACACATTACTATTCAACAATAAAAATTACAAATTCTTTTTTAAAATATTAATCGAGCACGAATCGGACCAACTTTTAGTTCACCTGAATTCTAAAATTCATATTCTTAAATATCCGTGAATAATTCGATTTTTTTCCGCAGAAAATTTTTTTTTTTATTTATTTCACGCAGAAAATAAAAATATTTAATCACACAAAAGATTGAAAATCTCGTAA
>JALAJA010001034.1:0-21994 GCA_023376005.1 Doryteuthis pealeii
AAAAGTTCTAGACAATTTTCTATTAGCTATGAAGCACTTAAATCTATAATGGAATATTCTGGAAATTCGATGTCTAAAAAAAAAAATACCCAGATCATGAAAGTTTTGAAGAGAAAAGTCTTTTCCATTGACTTTAGACATAAGCAACTGTAAAGTGATACTATCCTGTCCAGAAATAAAAAATGTAAACATTTTGTAGTGTAAATAAGTAAAAAAGTAAAAGTCGTTATGGTGAACCTTATTGTTGTATCAGCCAGACACGGCGAGGGTGTCTATTTCCCTTTTCACTAGAGATTGTTTTTGGACATCCTGAGTGGAGCTACCATCAGCTCCTCATTTTACCATAACAGATCTTCTACTAAAGGTGGCCAAAATTATTGGCTGAAATAATGTGATGATTTTAAAATTGCATCATTTAAAGGCATTTATTATCTTATTATAATTGGAGATCAGCATCAGCTCTGTAACCCAAACATACATCCACTGCTATGTCACATTTACCCTCAGAAAGTGGTCTAAGTTTATGATGACGTATTTAATATTAAAATTCTTAATACATAAATAAGTCTTATTTAATTTAATGATGTTCTATGAAAATCGGAGTTAGATTTGTCTCAAATTAGCCTGTTATTAGTGCATTTAAAATCCTGCAAATGTATATCACATAGAAATAAAGGTTTACATTAATACATGGTTTAGTTAATTTGATCAATGGTCTTTAACAAAACTGGCTTTAATAATAATCATTTGTTGTTATTGATCTCGATATTATTGTTTAATTCTCCATCTTATTAAAATTTTATGAAGGATTTTATTAAAAAATAAATTAAAATAAGTATATCTTTTATATATTTCTTATTTAATTAAGTCTTTTTACATATTATTGCTTGTTCAAATAATTCAAAAAGCTCCTGCAATATACTGGTCGGTTCCAAATGTATTTACCCCCCACCCACCACCCAACATGCAGGATGTGACGCGAAGGTCAATTTCTAAGTGGAGTAAATCTGGATTTGAATTCAGAGTTGTTCCTTCTACCCCATAAATGAATAAAAGGGTCGGTTCGGACGTTCCCGAAGGTTTCCCAAAATTTGAAAGGCTTCCAAGTCTTTCCAAGAAATACCTGAAAGGAAGGCTGGGACCGGGCAAACATCGTCTGAACACTTTTGTGCAGATAACAATAAATATGAGGACAATACTTCCGAATAATGGGCAACAATATCAAACAATCCCATCTCAAAAGATTCAGAGAAATACTGAAATTGTGACACACACTAACAATAGCTAGATAGGTTTTTAAACACTTTAATAAATTTTTTTTATTATAAATACAGGGAATTCGGGCTCTAAGAATTAGATAATATTTTTCTCTCATATTTTGTTGTTCTGCATTAAATTGTTAGAGATTTCACGAGAGAATTTTTCAAAGGTCCTGAAATTTATATACATGTACTTTATAAAATATGAAAACCTAAATCAGTAAGACATGATTCATGGATTATTGGAGAACACTTATGAAAATTAGCTTGGAAATGGAGTAAATAAAAAACATTGAATAAAATACTTTATCTTGATATAGAAATATTAAAAAACAAGGGAAATAAGAATAAAATCCAAGTGTTGCAAGCTCTTGGATCTTTCTGGGCGATGTAAGACAAATATAAAAATAATTTCTTGTTTCCACCTCCTCCCTCTCCTGAATAAAATACCTTATAATACCCCCTAATAAAAGAAGCAACTTTAAGCTTTTTAAATTTTTTATTTTTTAGAAATATGCCATAGACCACCTCAAAACAAATACGTGATCAGTTTAGGCAATTATTGAAGGAAGAGACGTAAATAATTTTTGAACTTTTAAAAAGAATCTTGCAAAAAAAAAAAATGAACGTTTAAAGAGTGTTAAGAAAGAAAAACAGTTAATGTCCGCCAAAGATCAAATTATTCCCGAATAGGAAAAAATTTACTCACCATTATCTTGAAAAATAAGTAAAACAGGTCCGTTTATTACAACAGGGATGATTCTTTATTGATATTTTTATTTTAGAGTTCTGTATCATTGTTCTTTTACTAAAAAATATCCTGTATATAGTAACTAATAAAAAATCTTTTGACTATACTTATTCAGACTCTTATTTTTTATAGGAAAAAAAAAAGTTTAAATCGTTTTTTATCGGTTCTATCATTTTTTTTTAATTCATTAAAATACGGGTGGGGGAGACTCAAAAAAAGAAATATTTCCCCATATGTATTTAGGAAAAAATTATTTTAAACATATAATTTTTATCAAACAGTTAAATAAATACCAAAATTTTCATAAAAGTTTGGACTTAGTTGATTTTTCATAGAATTTTTAAACAAGGCGGAGTTCATAATTTATTTTTGGCTACATTAAAATTTCAATTGATGTGATGTGCAAAAATCTAAGCATTGTTTTGTTCATAATTTTTCATTATTTCTATAAGCTGAATAATTTTTTTTAATTCATCAAGGTTTTTTTAATGTTTCTTCTTTTGAATAGTTAAAACATTTTCAGATAATATTACCCTTTATGTAAGTTTCATTGTGTTAAATATGGGGGGGGTAAACGTCAAATTGGAAGTCCCTAATATACTGTATATATAAAGAGAAAAATCTTTGGTAGACTGTTCATGTTCCATCCTTGACATATGACCTGGAGGAGCTACTAGGTGTATCTTGTGTGTATGGTCCGCAATTTTTACAACCCTGGGTGATATAGAGAGATGGAGCTCATAGAGAGAATAGAATAGAATAGTGGATTGATATATAGAAGGAGATAGAGATAAAGAGAGGAAGATTATATATATATATATATATATATATATAATCTTCCTCTCTTATCTCCATCTCTCTTATATCGAGGATGGACACATGGTCAATTTCTTAAGAAAATTAGAAGGGATTTGAATCAGAGTTTTCATCTTCTAGGACGGCTGCCTAAGCAAGGATTTAAAGATCTCAGTCCGCCTTAATACTATAGGTCGAGGAAAAATAAGTTGGTTTCATACCTTTTCCCAAGGGTTGTTACCGGTATGTGAAATTGCAAAAATGACCTCATTACAAGATGAACTTGGTGTTGTTGAGTCCATTCCTGTGACAATAACCATTACACACATACCTACTTTGAACCATATAAACTATAGGGAACTTTCAACTTATTTATATGATTTTGCTTTTCATTTTATATTCAAACATACTAGGGGCTTGTGGAAAATCAACAATTTTAAATTCTCTCTTTATTTCCCCTTACTACCATTCTACCCAACCTTTTCTTTCTCACCACCTCTGAAAATCCCTCCTTTTACTCTCTTTCTTCTTCTCCTTCTAGTCTTCTTTTTCTCAACTCAAGCATATTTAATACATTCTTTATTTCTTCCTATGCTTTAGACTTGATTAAGGTGTGTAACAAAACAACTTGGCATTACATGTATATTTATAACTGAAAAGTAGTATTTACTTTCAACTCATTCTCATGGTTGAAAAGTATGGGGCATCCTTTGAGGATTGAACTCAATACTTCAGTATTAATGAACTGTTGGATTGTTGTAATTTAACAAAGGGTTACTAATTAATAAATAATCAAAACAGGAGAGGTTTGGAAATAAATGGAATGGAATCTTTATATATTAAATAAATACAATACTTGCCAACAGCATGAAGAAAGGGTAAACCACTTTAGTGGATCAGACTACCCAATCAGTATAATAACTCACACATATGGAGGATTTGTTTGTCATTTTCTTAACCTCTTCAAAAAAGTCAATAGAAATTTTAAAAAAAGAAAAAGGAAAGATAATTACATACTTGGTTGTACTAAGATCTTCAACAGCACTTTATACTGTGGAGATTAAATAAACAACTAAAATAAATTATAATAAAAAAACAACTGAGAGCCCTCCACTCATGTCCAACAAAAAGGACTGTCCCCTGACCCCTGAAAAGAATCTCTTGGCCATTTTGGGTTTAGGCCTGACTGGGTCTGGTCCTCCTACTGGCAGGGGATATCTTCCTTGCCACAGTGACCTGTGGCCTAGTTAATAAAGCCTAAGTCATACAAGCCAACCTTCTGTTTCTGTCTCTTTCCTTTTCCATCCTTTAAATCTTTCCTTTTCGACAACCACCAAATGAGATTAGTGGTATAAAGGCAAAAAAAAAAATGGTACGACTGCGGCAACCAAGAATGTCTGGCTACATTTAAACCATAAAACCCAAAATACTTACTCCTGAAGGCAGATTGTGGACCATTTACACGTTCTTAGTAATAAAATATTGATGGACAATGTTGCCCAATACTGAATTTCATCAGGATTATCCAGAGAAAGTTCACGTTGATGAATGACAACAATTTTATCAGGTATTCAAGTTGAGGAATGCAGATGCAATCAAAAATAGTTGGAGAGTAAAGAAAAATGTCTCTACGAGAAAGCAAGGGGCATAAATAAGACACCCACATGCTGAGGATGGAGACTGACTCACAGACTGGCAGAAAAGGAAGTGGAGATCTATGTGATTCAGGAAAGAAAGCACAAAAGATAAAGAATGATAGATGTGGCAATTTCTATTAGTGTAATAGTTATAGTCGTAGCGAAATGAAATTGGCAACTAGAGTTCAAATCCTGGACGACGGCCATTTACTTTTCCACTTTGTACTAATACACTTGGGAAAGGAATGAAATCCATATTTTTCTCCCCCACAAGCTATAAGTAAATAGTAGGGCAAACTGGTCCATTAGCCTGTGGTTAGGTAACCAGCCTAGAAGAAGTAAACTTTTAAAGTCTAATTGTAATCTGATTTTTAGAAAAATCAACCTTGTGTTCACATCCTGCATCTGGTGGAGAGTTTAGGTAAATACATTTGAAACCACCCCAGTAATTATTCAAGGAGTTTTTGAATTATTTGATAATAAATTTAAATTATTCAACTTTATATGTTGCAGTTTTAAAACAAAAATGTCAGACTTTACTGCATGAATTATTCAGACTATAGAGGCACATGGTCAAATGGAATGAACTCATCGATCTGAGTTCAATTCTTGGATGAAAGAAGCTGTTTGCATTTCACATGGCGCTAATACCCTTGGGAAAGCTATGAATCCAATCTTCCTCCAGCTATGGATAAATAGCAGGCAGACTGGGCTCTTAACCATAGCTAGGTAACCAGTCTAGGAGAAGGAAAACTGAATTCAAACCTGTGTGAAACTCTGCTTAATAAATTGACCTTGTGTCATATCCTGTTCGTGCGGAGGGGTGGTAAATATATATTCACACTAGTATCTTCGCCTACTTACAACTGAACCAAACAGCTATGAGTCAATAGTAGAGTTAGACTGAGGTCTTTTAGCTTGGTTGGGGCAACCAGTCTAGGAGAAGAGAATTTGAATTCAAAACAACTGTAATCCCACTTAAAGATTGACCTTGTGTCACATCTAGCCTGTGGTTAAGGGGTTGGGTAAATACATATTCGGAGTTATGATTAGCACTTTGCTGACATTTCCTGTTTAGAAAACATTGTGTCACTGTTTCTTTTCCCACTACAAGATATTCTCATCTCAGTACTTGGTTTGGTTTGTTTAATGGCATATTCAACCTTTGTGGGTTATTTAATGCCAAAGCCATACTTGTAGAAGAACAGTAGTGGGCTATTTAACCAATTATTGGGGAATAAGGGGATTTATACTTTTCCTATGGGTATTAGTCCAAAAGTGAATGTAATAGCTTACTGGAGTTTGACTCACTTATTATGATGTAGTCCAGCATGTTAGCCAATACAACTATGGCCCTCTACCTTTAATACTTGTGTCCCTAGTGGTAACACAACACTAAATGAAATCAATTGATAATTTAGCTACAGGGCTTTATTTCTGCTCCTTCGATGGTGTTGGTTTATATAAACTACAGGTGAACATTCACCGAATTGGAACATCTCACAGCCTTTATTGATGAAGTCAAACTTATGAAAACAATGTATAAGAAATGAATAACTCTAGTGACTTTTACCAAATTGTTTTTTTTTTTTGTTTTTTCACCACATTTATATTCAATTTAAGACATATTTTTTATTGTTTTGTAATTCTGGCCACATGATTTATCAGTCTCTACATTTATCTTAGAAAAAGTGTGATTATAAATACAAGCAAACTCAGACATAAGATATTAAAGTATGAGTCTAATCACAGAACAGATGTTACCATTAAAAATATTCAGATGATCAATGTGCAATTCTTTTTCTATTAGAACCAAAAAAGTATTTATGATTCGCAAATAGGTATGAAAATAAAGCATGCTCTTCTTAGATATGTAATAAGTGATGATTAAAAAATCACAAAAAAGACTGGCTAATTATCAGATTTTTAATAAAACTAATAAAAGACAAAGTTCATTCCCCTTAAAAGTTCCCCTTAAAAATTTTGGAGGCAACATTAATTATTTTTTCTATCTTATTCTTGATTAATTATTTTTTTTCTACATTTTCCAAAATATATTTCTGTGAAAAAAATACATTGTTACCTGTTTTAAAAACAAATTACAGTGAGCATTCATATGCAAATCTTACTATTTTTTACTTCTCTTATTTTAAAAAACAGCAAAATAGATAAATTGCTCTTCTTGGAAAATTCTTATTTTATTATCATCAACATTATTAGGAATGCAGTTATTAAAGTAACCTCTTTTTCAGAGATGTTTATGAACAGACAATTCATGTTTAGATTCTTTCATTTGGACTCAGATTTTGTTATTCAATGCAAAAACTTCTGAATAAATAAATAACTGATATGGTGAAAAATAGAATATAGAATCAGATTATGTTTTTGTAAATTTATTTTTTTGTATATTTTTTTCACTGGATAATATTTTGGTATGAAAGTCTTTCTAGTATTTATAATACATTGTTCAGGGGACTAATCCCATTAACTACTTGAGTGGTGAATTTTTTTTCCTTCAGCAGCAAGACACTTTTCTGTGTACATTCTCATATTTTATTTTATTTTATTTATTTTTTTGTTGCTAGAAATACTTTTTCTTTTTTGAAAAATTAATTCAGAAGATGTATACCATTTACGAAACTCATCTTCAAACATAAGACCCCAAATCAGACCCTTTAGATGTCCATGCTTTCAGAGAGCAAGAAGTAGATATAAATTGAATAATCCAACATAGGTATTCATCCAACCTGTTTTACTATGGGTAGAATAGGACTCCAGGGGTTGCAAGTATGAGGTATCCAGGCAAGGATTGAACTTGCTATTCAGTAGTGATGGATCTGTGATACTAGCTTGCTAACCATACACCAGATAGGATGAGACTAAATAATCCAATGTATTGTCAATGTAAAGTCAGCAAAACACAAAAAAATGACCAATCAACAAACCAGTTTAGGTTATAATAGATGAAAGTAGGTTTTCTTTTGCCTTGTCTGACCAAAATTTGAAATTGTTTCTTTGTAGCCAAAAAAAAAAAAATCAAAAACAACATTTTCAATTTATGTTTCATATAAATGTTGATACTCCTGTTATAAAAAATCCTTTTGTTGTTCATACTGACAGAGATGAGACTATATTTAATTAACACTAATCAGTTTAAATTTATTTTTTCATTGGTGACGAAGGATTAAGCCCACAGTCATATCTAACAATTATTTTAAACAAACCATTTCATGTGGAATATTAACTCATGCTGTGACTTTATTTATTTTTAAATCAGCATTGAATGCTGCTTAATTATGGACATGCTGACAATTTGTTTCCTCATGAAGAGAAATTAATCATCCATACTTAAGGAGATTTTAATTTACTATTTGCACTTTTCTACTGAGTCAGTATTTTATTATTTTTTGTGTTTTATACTTTTATTTTACTGAAATACCCATAGTTTGAAAATTTCAATGTTTTTTTTCAATTCTCCCCAAAAGTTTTATATTGATGAATACATATCTAATATTATTAAAATTTTATGAAAGTAATATAGTAAGATAATTGATTTGTTAAAATGGGTTTATTTTCATACAAATCAACTTATATCTATAGCAGAAAATCTAATAAATGTAACTTTATATATATTGTTAAAAATCTCATTATGTTTGTAAGTATGTAAGTTAGGAATGTCTTAATAGCATTTATAGGCCTCCGCCAAGATAGGGCACTGGGACTCCTACCTACACAACCATTCACTGGAATAAAAATAAAAATGGTCATGGATCCCTGGGCAACTGGCCAGTGTGCCCCTGCATTAACATGGCCCTGATATATGTATGAAACCATAACCCACCAAAAATGTCACAGAGTGAAATTTTTATAAGAGCAATACGCTGAAAATATTTTTGGAGTATAAAGCATTTTCTAGTTCAATTTTTAATGAAATGGTAATTTTGTTGGGTCTTCTTTTATGCTGAAGAAATTTATTTTAATCAACCAAATACTTGATATAAGGAAGGTGCGTGTTGTAATGGTTAGAGTCATAGGAAATGAACTCATCCGCCCAAGTTCAATCCAGATAAGGCTGTTTTTACATTTCACATAGTGCTAATACCTTTGGGAAAGGTAAGCATACAACTACTTTCCCTCCAGTTATGGGCAAATAGTAGGGCAGACTGGGCTCTTTAACCTTGATATGGCAACAGGTCTAGGAGAAGGAAAACTCGGAATTCAAAACAGTTAAACTCCATTTAAGAAACTGACCTTGTGTTACATCCTATTTGTGTGGAGGAGTTGGTATATATATATATATATACTTTATATAATAAAGGTGTGTTTAGCATAATGGTTATCATCATAGGAAATGGAATAGGATATCCAAGTTCAAATCCTGGACAAAGGTATTTTCATTTCACTTTGTGCTGATGACCTTGGGAAAAGCATGGACCCATCTATTTTCCCCTCTCCCAGCTATAGGTAAGTAGGTATGTATTTACCCAACCTGTTCTCCACAGGTAGGATATGACATAAGGTTGCAAGTATGGGGCATCCCATGAGGATCAAATTCACTATTCAGTAATAATGGATCTGTGAGATTAGCTTGCTAACCATTATACCGTGATGGGATGCCATCCCCAAGCTATGGGTAAACAGTAAAAGAGACTGGGTACTTTAGACAACCACTCAGAGAAAAATGCTTATTAGGATTCTTCACCATTTATTAAATAGAAATATCAAGAACTGGTTATGATGAAAATCTGAAAAATTTTCAAACTACGCAGAAGGGAATAAACTTTTATAATAAAGTTTTTATTGATTTTTGTTGAAGGGTTAAATAAACTTGAAAAATAATGTACCAAGTTGTGTGGAATAGCATGTATTGATTCATGGCTTTAGGTTATTCTCTCTTGGTTGGAAAAGAAAATTAAAGCATTCCTTCATCAAATTGCTATCAGTTCTCTTCATATTTTAGTCAAGTTTGCAAGATCATTTCTGACATAATATCTTTTTCAGACAGGTTGGTTAATTTGGGCACTTGCAGCTCTCCATAGTTTTAGGGAAAAAACAGGTAGGGAAATGGATTTAAATACAATCTCTGTCCTAAATTCTTCCAAGAAATAACTGATAGCCACACCCCCCTGTTGAAAAGAGAAATTGTATTTTTACTACAGGCTTTGTTAGTATTTCATGTAAAGATTGTCTGAGAAGGCTTGTAGCTGATATACATTGACTGTGCACCAAAGTAATGCCGTCCATGCAAGTGACTATATGAATAAAAAGGCTTCTACGTACAAAGAACTGTGTAACAGGGAACAATATTTTTTCAAAATCTTTCTTTTTTTGTTGCTGGTTTTTGTCAAGTTTAAACAAGACTTGTATATATAGACATTGAGCCACAATGCCTCAGGAAATAAGAATTTGTTTATGGTGCTTATCTGTCTTTTCATATTCAAGGTAATGCTGACTTAAGTGACATTTTAGCCATTGTTATAATTATCTACTAAAATAAGTTTTCCATGTGAACATATCAGATTGGTTGATTTAATGGCATATCCATGCCTGTAGGTTATTTAATGTAAGTTTTTTTAATATATGTTTAAGAATTATCATCATCAGGTCTTGTTGGCATCACTTTCTATGACTTTCTCTTGCCCAGTCCCTATCAGTCATTGCTCTGGGGGGTCTTCTGTGCAGCATTCAGAATCTGCATAGAGCTGACTGATGTAGATTTTTGCTGGTTGCTACACTGTTGTGTCTGTGTGTAGGTGTCACAGGAGAATGTACTCATGGTTTTTTTCTTGCTTCTCCAGCAGTGTTTGTCTTACTTGGAAAGTTTCCTTAACTTCATGTGTATTAATAAATAAACTGTGGGTTGACAATCAGCCATTGCTTCTAGCAGATATGATAAAAAGGGGTGAGTATTTGCCATAAGAGCAATTTGAGAAAACAGTCAGCGCAATGCATAATAATTATTAGGTGCTTAATATGCCAGTTGTCTTGATTGAATGGGGAGTTCTGATTGCCTGTCTAGTCAAAGTGGAGTGTTGATTACCAGACTGTTTAGTAGTAGATCACTCACCACTCAGCTTACCACAATCCTGTCCTATGCATTATGGCTGCCCTATGGTCAACAGGTGCCCCATTTGGGGTGGTCTTGGCTCCCTGGAGAGGTGTAGTCAACATATTCTACAGCATCAGACAACAGGACAGGAACCATCAGAGCTGCTTCTAGATTTGAGACTGATGTAAAGTAATTTAGTATCTTTTCTATACAACTGTTTAAGGTTGATGATATATTTAATCCTTTTACTACTCAATTTTTATTATCTACAATGATATATTTTCCAAGAAAAATATGACTGTTTCAAAGATATAATTTTATAATAGAAATTACAGACATCTCTCAAAAGTATACTTTAGTTGTACATGCGAGTTCTCACTTGAATATAACTTTTTTGAGGGAGCTTCATGACATCACTCACAAATATTGCTTGATGATGATTAATATATCAATACTATTTAAAAACTGAAACACTCAAACATAAGCAGGACTATTTATTTATTCCTAAATGAACATTCTCTGAATATTTTTTTTTTAATTATCATACTTACATACATAATAATTTATTCCTCTCTTCTCTCTCTTCTATCCTCTGTTGTATATATTATATATATATATAGTCATTCACATACAGTTCTGTTTCGGATTTCACAGCTCTCAGTGTTACTAGACAAGGCAGACTTGTTGAAGCTGTGATCAAAACCTGACTGATTCATCATCAGTCAGGCATCTTACCACTGCGCCAATTACACACACATTTTTTAGATATTGAATTTTTACTGTATAAACATACTAGGCCAAGGAGTATCGATCCGTTTTAAGGAGGTATGCAATTTTTGTGTAGTTAGCAGCCACCAGAAATTCCATTTTCAGAGAGCTCAACCCACCAGGGGTGGAGAGTATATATATATATATATATATTATATATATGTGTGTGTGTGTGTGTGTGTGTGTGTAAGATTTATTAGAATTGAAACTATAATACATGAGAACAAATCTAAGAAGGGTGTTATATATTTCATGATTTTTACGTTTTGACTTTGAGTCTATCAATTACAATTTAAAGCTTTTGAATTTTTGAAATATAACTGAATGTTACAACTACCTATGAGAAATTTTTCCAAAATGAAGTGATATATCCAGGTTAAGGGATATATCTGAGTTGGTATTTGTTGTGTCGAATAGCAAAGTCTTCCGAGCAAGTAAATTAGGTTGTAGGTGTAGGTATAGGTCCTGTACCAACACAGTGTCGACCATTATACATGACACTGTCCAATCAGATTATAGTGAGGGGGTACCAAGGTATTTACATATTTATTACATCATGAAGTTTTACAGAGTGAAATGTAATATAAATTCTTATGCAATTCCAAAATTGTTTTCATATTTGTTTAACTTCTATTCTGAAGATATTCTATTTATATATTCTTGAATTAGATTTAGAGGATTATGTATAGAATTTGTTGAATTTAAAAAAATCATTAATATATACATATATATATATATATATATATATATATATATATATATATATATATTATTTTTTACCATTGTTTGATGATTGCAATTAAAGCATGAGACTTTTTTAGTTTAGTATAAATTATAATTATCCATAATGTAAAAAATACTGATATCATATTAGGTCATTCTATCTTTTTGATATTGAGCATTATTGTGTTATTTTTTTTTTGTACATCAACACCTTTTCCCTGTTGATAAATACAATTTACACACACAACACATAGGATTAAATACATATGAATACAAGATAAAATAATGATGATAAATAAATAAAAACAGAGAAAATAATAAATTAACAAAACAAATTGATATAACGCTCATAAATAACAACACAATACAAACTAGGCCTTCTTCCAGAAGACTCACACAACAATGTTAAAGGGATACATCACATGAAAACTCTTGGTCTGATGATTAACCAAGTGCTGTTGACTGTGTCTATGCTACTAATAACATCTAAGTCAGATTCTGCTATGTTATGATATCAATATTATATATTACTAGCAATATATGCACCTTCGGGTGCAAGTATTTAGGTTTTGATGTTTAAAATATTGTATCAAATTATAACTATTTAAATTGATAAACTGAGGGGTTTAATCGAAAAATAGAACAGCTTTAGATTTAATCTTCCATCATTTTGTTTCACTGCCCGTTTTCATTTTTCCTAATTATCTATTTAGTTAGATTATGAAGTATTTAATAAAATTACAGTTCTTTGTCTTGTTTATGGATTTCTTTAAGATTTATCCCGAGATCTTTGCTCGATTCGTTAAGAGAAAACCAAAAATTAGAAATCAATAATACTAAGCATATATTTATTAAACAATTTTAATATCAATATGCAAATTAGCCTTCTCGTTCACACTGTAAACGCTATTTTGTTGCATATATAAATACATTACATGCATTAGTACGTAGATATGGTTCAACAGATTATGAAGTGTATAACAATTTTATCAATAATTGAGGTTTAAATAAGATAAATTCATGGTAAACGTGACGTCAATAACTAAGGGAATTGTGACTTGAATAGTGATTTAGTTTCGGTTACAGAAAACAACACACAATCTCCATTATAATAAGAATATAATCATTCAGTATTATTTGACTAGAACCTTTGTTTCATATGTTTGGGGAGGGAGACCCGTGGTATAGTGGTTAATATGCTGGATTGCAACATTGTAGTAGTAAGTTCAACTCCAGTCAATTATTATGTTCATTTTTAGTAATACCTTGGAAAAGGTATGAACCCACTTATCTCCCACAGCTATGGGTTAAATAGTACCACTATGTTCTTTACAAGGATGGCTTTGGCATTAAACCACCCACAGTGTTGATATGCATTGAAACTAAACCTAATCTTGTTTCAGATTTATATTGAGGTTCTGGCATTTCAAACTGGCCTAAATCTACTGATGCTGCTTGTGAAATTCAAGAAGAGCAAAACAAATTAACATATCTCTTTGTATGCCTATAAATCTTTCAGTATTTTAATGGTAATGATTGTCCATTGATAGTTGTCATTACAATGCTTTAAAATCAATGCAGAAGAAAACTTGACAACCAGTACTTGGAAACTTTCAGAAGAGTGAGAATCCTCATGATGTATGCAAAGAATTACATCAGGTTAAAGAAAAGCAGGTATACTCAGATGATCAAATCCTTTGATACACCCTCATATTAAATTATTGTTTTAAAGATTACTATACTTTTAAATCTACAGTCTATTTTATTTAAATGAAACAAGCTAAAGGCTCATTCAAAATATTGTAGGAGACAATGAATAATTATCCCCTTGGAGTGAACTGAGGGTGACAAATAAAATTTAAAAATCCATTCTTGACCTCATTTACCTCTGGTATTTGAACAGAAGAGACATATCTCATACCCTGGTAGGGAACAGTAAAGCCACATTGTTAATTTGTCTTCCTATCAAGTAAGCTTTTTTCTATTTTTGTACCCCTTCCACATACTGTTTGTTCAGGGAAAATATGTGTATATTTCTAGCTGTTATGACATGTTTTTGTATTCTTTCTCCTTGATGTCATGGGTGGAGAGAGTCTCTGTGGCATGATGGCTAAAGTGTGCTGGACTGTGATATCGTAATAAGTGAGTTTGGACTCCAGTCTGTTATTACATTCATTTTCGGACGAATACCTTGGAAAAGATATTAACCCCCTAATAATATCTGCCCAGCTATGAGTTAAATAATACCACTACTGTTCTACAAGGATAGCTTGGGCATTAAATAACCCATGAAGGTTGATAAACCATTAAACA
This sequence comes from Doryteuthis pealeii, assembly GCA_023376005.1. Lineage (NCBI taxonomy): Eukaryota > Metazoa > Mollusca > Cephalopoda > Myopsida > Loliginidae > Doryteuthis > Doryteuthis pealeii. The sequence continues at coordinate 14,296 of JALAJA010001034.1, forward strand.
AAGAACCCAAACCTTAATATCATTGATATGGATTTTATGTATGCAAAACCTTTAATGTTCATGTACAAATGCATTTATCTTGTCTTCATGTGTGGTTTGGAAATTCTGGCATTAGTTAACAGGAAACTTTTATGTAATAAGATAATGCATGGCATCATACTGCTTGAACAACCTGGAGGAACTTGAGTGACTCGAACTGATAGCACACCCAGCACATAGTGGATTATTACTTGTTCTGATCCATAGCTCACTTTGCAACGCTTCAACAATAAAGAGGATGTGGAGGCTTCAGCCAAAACTGGTTTCAGCATGGGATCAAAGAATGATAGATTGGTAGTTTCGAACGTGTGAAACAATGACCTCTACTATGAATGCCTGGCTGCTTTTGTTTTAACTTAAATAAAGCAAATAATTTACCAAAATATTACAAAACCTTTGACTCACTGTTGTATTCATTCTTTATATATTATGGATATACTAATATTGGTCCTTGGAGAATAGAGAATTAACTAAATATCTTCCTTAGCACCAAGCACAACAATAATATTTTCATAGTGGGCTTCAAGCCCTGAGGTCTAATCTTATTGACAATCCTCTCTTCCTGCCTATTGACCCAAAATATTTAAGAGTTGATTTAAAACTAGTTGGTAATGATGACAGTTACGGTTGACTTACTTAGTTAAGAAACCAAACCAGAGGGGGAAAAAAAAAGAGATGATATAGTTAAACTTGGCAATGATGAAGATCTGGTTTTGATTAACTGCAGTTGATTTGACGACAGCTTCAAGCCAATCATGCAAAAGTAAGATTGTTGACTTTCCCCCTGCATTCTAAAAATCTGTTATTTTCTTATGCTATGGCTTCCCTCATCATTTCAGCATTTTGATCCTCATGTAAAACTTGCAGCCACATCTCAAGTATTAGAGAGTGGGTAGATTCTGAATGAAAAAAAAATGTCTGGAGTAAATCCTGATGGTGATGATTGAATGTGGTTGATTGTTTGGTTTTAATGGCATGTCAATCCATATAGAGTTATTTTAGGCCAAAACGTTAGGGAATTATGTACATTTACATTTTTTTGTCTTATAGTTTCTTAAGAGGTTTTTTTTTGCACACAGTTTAAAGTAATTATTTCTATTTAATAGTAGTGATTTGTTTGTACAGAGTAATATGGCTTTCAGCATGCTTCTCCTGCAGTGTCCAGCATCTCTTGTTTATCTTACTCAGATGTTTTTGTTTTGTCATGTATGAATAAAGTGTCACTGCTGACACTCGATTTGGAACTGAATTAAAAAAAAAATGTTTCCTTAAAAAAGTTTAAATCTAACTGAAACATAAAATATCAATCGGACTTTGTCTTACCATAATAGTTATGATATATAATAATTTTCAAACAGACCTATTTGACATATACATGGGACCCTAACAGGTACCATTCTGCTAAAGTGAATACCTAGATTTACTAGCCAAATGTTTGTTTTCATTGCACCTACTAGCAAGAATATGCACCCTCTGGGTATGTGTATTTAAGTTTTAATGTAATGAAATGTATCAAATTAGAAAAAATAATGAAATTAACTAAGAATGCATATAAAAGAATACACTTATTTTAATAATATTAATTGGTTTCTATATAAATAATTCATATGATAATTTTAATATGTTGGAGAATAAAACAATTTACAGATCAATAACACCAAGCAATTATTTGTTAAAACAGTATGCAAATTAACCACACCATACATTATGTAAACCTATATTTTTTAGTGATATAAGACAGATTGCAGGATTTTTAATATACTAATAACATGGCTGTTTTGAGGCAAATATAACTCAGATTTTGATAAACAAATCATTTAAAAAATAAGATTTATTCTATGTATTAATGATTTTGGCTATAAAGTTAATACTCATTGATAAGCTTATGCAATTTCTGAGGGTATTGTGACATAATTAGTGATATTGTTTCAGTTACAGACAGATCCCAAATCTCCATTATAATAATAAATTCTTCTAAACACAAATATGATCTTATATTCACCTCATGTGTAACACATGGATTGAGACCAATCTGCCATTTAGAATTATGTTATACTAGCAGGACCTGTGGATATACCACAGTATGATAATTAATTATTACTGTTTGATATGTTTTCTTAAAATCTATTTTAAAATAGTTCAATAGGTAAAAATGTGATAATCTTAATTTAACTCTCTCTCACTCCTTTTTTTTTCTTTTAACATATCACTTCAGCACGCTCACTTCTCTTTCAATCTTCCTCTACTCTCTTTCTGATTGTATTTTTTTCTGAGTAACATGTTTTTTCCTTTCTTTCTTTTTTTCTTTAAATAAAAATGGATGGTCCATTATTTAGCTGAGATGATGACACAAGAAATAAGAATTCGTGGATAAGCAACACCAGATAATTAGGATTTGCATTTTTGAATTTCATCTTGAGCAATTTGAAAAGTCACATTTTTAAGCAGAGGGTGTTGCAAGATGATATTTTAGCCATAGTTAGGAGGAGAAGATATGAATTCATGCTTTTCTCAAGGGAATTAGTGCAAAGTGAACTCAGATCATCAATTCTATTTTCCGTGGATATCCACAACAATTTGCAAACTCCAATAACAAAAATAAACATTCAATTCTTAAAGATAATGTTCTTATTTGCTGTTCTTATAACATCTGTACTATTTATGGTCAAAAATTGAAAAAAAAAAAAAAAGGAATTAATTTACTCCTTGATAAAGTTTAAATATAACTGAGACCATAACATATCATTTGGACTTAGTCTAGCCAAATGATTTCAAATTACCAGGTAAACTGACCTAGATTGGTAGTACTTGTTCAAAATCCAATGGAATATTCCCTCACAGGTTCAAATCCTGTTCACAGTGCCATGTAGAGATTTGTGGAGTGATTAGTATCCAGCTGTGTGGCAAGCTGAGTAGGTTCTGAGAATCCAGGCTTGGTAGGAGGTTTAAATAGCAGGTTGGGCTATTTCACTTGTATATTTGGGTCAAGTTCACTTCCTGGATCCTCATTGGCTGCTGGTTTTATGGTGAACACTTTCATTTATATATACTGAACATTTGACTGCGATCAGGCAGTTAGTACAGTGTATTCAGTTATGGTCTCTTATTTTTTGTCTGTTTACTGGACAGTAGTAACAGCCTTCTTGTGGAGGTGAGTATGATATATATTCTACACCATCTATGGATTAAATAGTATAGAATACTAAGTCCAATTACCGTCGAATTGGCAAGACAAGACAGCAAGCAGTCATAACTCAATAAGATTCTGACAGGCTGTAAAGACCACTGCAAAGTGGCAGGATTTATGGAGCCTCAGAGGCATACTAACCAAGCAGCCAATCAGGACTCAGGAATGGAATCACCAAATGCATGAGTGGACTGTTCTGAATTCCCATAAGTACCAGTTGTCTTGACACTGGTTGAGTTGTGCTTGGCCAGTCACATTGCTCAAACCAATTGTTGACTGACTGACTGACTTACTTCAATAAATAGATCTGTTGAAAATCATTTGTATCTAATAGAACCATGTGAAAAAAAACTTAAGAAACAACTACACAAAAATGTAGATATGAACATTATTCCCAAACATCTAGCTGTATAATTTTACAGACTATAACTCCTATGACCCTTTAACTGCTTCTTTATATTGTTGGGAATATTCAAGAATCATATGTCAGAATTTTTGAGATGAGGCTTAATATGTATAATTTTGATTTTTCAGACTGTTGACATCATCTTTATTCTGGTATGTAAAAACACAACATTTTGGTGGTTGTATCTTCTGGCCTCCTTCAGATGTTCTCTGTTTATTTGAGCATGGCAATGACCAACCTGGAAAATCATTCTGAATAGTTTTACTGTTGATCAAACAAGGCATATTATTTAATCTATTTATTAATGATTATTTAATTTATTTCATAATAATAATTTATTTAAATAAATTAAATAATGATGTCATTGTTTTTGCATGCCTATCAATCTTAGATGCATCATGAGAAGCATCACAATCATTTAAAAAAAATCATTATTTGAATGGTATCTTCAAAAGGGCATTATCTGTAGAACTTGAACTCAGCTCCTAATTTTATTTCTGTGCTGATAATAGGGCCAGTTTAGTCTCAGTGAAGGATCCACCTTGGGGCCACAGGGTTCCAGGTTCGATACTGGCCCTTGCTAACAGAACATGACTCGCACAAATTGGATCAGTGCAGAAAAGTGGGGAGCTAATGGTAGGCAGGACACCCACTCTGATGAAAAATAACCTCCCTGGTCTAGTGCGAGCGAAAAGAAATGGACTCTCTCACTATCTTGCTTATACCAACAATAGACCACTCTGCCTACTTTACTATGAATAAACACTTGTCTCAGTAGGGGAAATGTATAGTAGGGAATATGTAAGTAACAGTAGGGAAAAAAATCAAACATTGGTAAGAGAAAGAAGATGAAATTTTGCCATGTGTCAGAAAATGCATAAAACATTATTATTCTCATCAGATGCAAGACATTCTGGCTTTTTTAGTAATTTGCCAACTAAAGGAGATTTTGAAATTCCTGGGAGTTTACTTTCTAGTTTGGTGTCATATAAAGCTGTCTGCTTTTATCTCAAGAGATAATTCAGGTTTGCAAAAGAGGTGATACAAAGAAAATGTCTGACTGCTAAGGTGGGACTGAGATGTCATTTCTTTGTTGCAGAAAAGATTTATTGGTAGGCCAGGAAGTATGTCTACTCTGGTGTGAATTTATGTTTTTTTTTCTTTTGTTTTGTAAGGTAACAAGTTCTTACCTTCCCTGAGGAATTATATACTAGGTGAAAAATGAATACAAGGGTTTATATTATTCTAACTTACTGATAGTTTAAATAAATAAAAATACTCAGAGATAAACTATGTTTGGTCAAGGAAACACCTTTTGAGCATAAGTTTTGAAAAAAGTTTGTTTCAATACAATATTATGAAATGCATATTGCATGTAAAAAAAGGTATTGATGAAAATCTGTGTTTAGATGTAAAATTGGAGGCATACTTAGTTTTGTTTTGTTTACGGCATATCACTCAGTGGGTCATTTAATGCCGATAAAGTTTTGAAATAAATCAATTCTTAATAGATAATACAAATTTTTTTTATAAATACATTTTTCTATTTAACCCATAGATGGTGTACTTAGTGTAATGGTTCATTGCTGGAAGTGGAATCAGCAGCCTGAGTTCAATCCTGGACAGGGCTATTTTCATTTCACTTCAGGCAAATATCCTTGAGAAAAGCATGAATCTATTCATTCTCCATCAGCAATGTGTAGGAAGACTGGGCTTTAACATTAGCAAAGTTTAGGAGAAGGAAAACACTGAATTTAAGACTCTGTTGTTTTATTAACAAATATCTTGAAGCTTGAATTATCTGATTGATTATTCACCCTGTTGGCAGGGCTTAGATATGCTAATTAAACCCACCACACTGAGTGCTCCATATTTCTAGTCTTGCTATTGCAAATAACTTAGTAAATACTGATACATGCACACATATACATTGTATATCCTGCTAGTTATTTATATAATCTATTATCCAAGAGAGGATTTATAAATAAATCATTTATTTCTTATTTTCATATCCAATGGTTTTAAGTAAGCACATTATATTTTTTCAATGCTTCTTGAAAATTACATGTCTATATATTTAACTAATGCATGAGTTAATATATAGGCCATGTTATTTTCATCAAATTTATATAAGAAGCATATGTGAAACACACACTTTATATAAGGGATTTTTATATATTGAAGGAGGGAAATAAAGTGTTCAATACAATTGTAAGAGCTATATTATCAAATATAAACATTCAATTGTTTTTGTTACTGTGGTTTCAAAGCATAGATTCCTCATCAGACCAAATCACATTGGAATGACATCAAATGATATATCCATTATTGTTATCTGTACATAATGAATATTAATTTGGATGTCATTTCCAAGGTGATTTTCTGATGAGAAGCATCTAATACATTGAAAACAGCGGAAACAAAAAACCATCGAATGTAAAATTAATATATATATATATATATATATATATATACCACAACACCACATATACATGTAAATTTCAAATAGAATACGTAAAATCCTGTCATATTGGCGATTATAAATATTTATTTCAACTAGACTCCTCTTTAAAAGAGATCTAGCCTATTCAAATCCACTATGAAAATGATATAAAATAATGCTATTTTGCTGTGGACATTTTTCTATGATTTAAAAAAATGTATTGTATACATTTAAAATTTGTGTTTGTATTTTGTGTCAGCGGGTTGGTGTTGTTGGAGCTAGTTTCTGTATATCTTTTTACGGTGAGTCAGCTTTTGAATATCCATTAGGGAATCCAGCTTTCCTCTATGCTTCATTCAGGTTCAAAAACAACAACAACAGTAAGAGAGATTTATTAATATTGTTTCTACATAGTGAATTTAGCTATATGAAGATGCTATAACCTCTTTTAAAGAGGAGTCTAGTTGAATGAATATTTATAATAGCAATATGACTGATTTTAAGTTTATCCTATTTCAATTTTACAAATATTGCTTTGTATATAATTGACAAATTGTCATGCATAGAGCTCTCAGTGGACTACGAAAGAATCTTACAAAATAAATCTATATGAAAGAAAAATTTTATATGGAGAAAAAAGAAGGTCCTTAATATAATCCTTTCACCAACAGCTTATATGGTCTTTTGTATGTGTGTGTATATATATATATATATATAAATGGACTCTCTGTCGATTATCAACGTATGAGGGTTCATACACACATGAACTACCACACAGAGATTTGTTTATAGTGGTGAAGGCTTGGTTGGACATCAACTTTTTGGCACAGTCGATAGGAAAGAATTGGTGCATCAAGGGTTGCACAAACCAATCAATGCGACTCAGGAATTTTGATCAGAGTTATCCTCTCTAGATCTGGTTACCTACCAAGGCTGAAGAAGCCAGTCTGCCTACTATTTAACCCATAGCTGGAGGGAGAATATATGGATTCATCTTTCTAAGGGTATTAGCGCTATGTGAAATGCCAAGCTTCGTCTAGGAATTGAACTCGAATCGATGAGTCCATTTTCCACGTCTAACAACACGCGCCTCCATAATATATATTAATTAGCTTTGCTAAAAAATTCTTGTGGGTGTTGGTTTTAGTAATTAACTTTTCTATGAAATTTTTCTGTATAAGATTGGCTTAAGTCCAATACTCTACTCTGAGCTATCAAGTTGTTAAATAATATTAATCTAATTTATCTTAACGCTACTCATCAGCAATTCACTCCAATGCTCTATGATTTAACTTATAATACAGTCAGTCGATAGTATTAACCTTGTATATATTCATGAACATGAAAGTTACTTGTCAATTTGTTTAAAATTGGGAACTAATACTAGATAGTATAGTTTCAGCCTAATACTCTAACTGTGATATTGATGAGCAAAATTTAACAATATGTGAAAAACCTGTTGGATGAATATGATGTCAGCTGACGTTTGCACAAAATGAATGCAATCTGAATCATATTACAGACAGATCAATGTACATACAATAAATCCTCATTCACAAAACACCAATGGTAATAAAAAAACAATGCTGGGACAATGTTAATAAGAAGAAAAAAACATGCTGTG
>JALAJA010001035.1:0-21957 GCA_023376005.1 Doryteuthis pealeii
AGCTCCATTAGCTATATTTTTGGGCTTTTAGATTGTCTAGAATTCTCGATATATATATATATATATATATATATATATATATATATATATATATATTCACAGAGATCATGAATGTTCAGTAGAAGCCAACGCTTGGTTCTCTGATTACATAATTAGTTTATTTTTGCCAAGTTAAACATTTGATCGAGATAATCACTTGACTGTATATGGCCATCTGCCTGAACCGTCATAGTTAATGTCTGTACTTAATTCAGACAAGCTATCAGCTTTAATGAATTTCTCGCTAGTGTAATTAATGGCTTCGTGTTTTATCTACAGTATATTCTACCATATGTCTTACGCTCGTATTGAGGAAGATTATTTTAATTCAGCATCTTTTAATCAAAACATAAAGAGTTAGCGTTGGTCAAATGTGCCATCGCACACGGCGTCTTACGTCGTGGGGCTTTGCTAACGAACCAATGACGTAATCAAAACATGTAGCCCTGTCGATTGGAACTGTAGAAAATGCTAGCTGTACATCTGAGGAGTAATAAGAACCCCTCTAATTGGACCACCTGTTAGCCGTTGGTGGCGAATAGTAATGCTTACTGGAATCCTGTGTGGCTGAGCACTCCATGACATGCCGCACTCCACTTTGGCCTTTACATTAGATAGACGGGCGGAGATTAATCGCCTGGTCACATCAAGCCCTAGCACTTATATGATTGTCCGGGTTGCATTGCTCTTATGGAAAACTACAACCCTTTTTATCATATATGTGTTAGAAGGCAATGGCTAAATGTCTTAGTGTCCTGGGTTTCACGCTATACTGCTTCTAGTCGTGAGGTTCCAATTCTGGAACACTAGGGAGTGTGGAGTACCCCTTCATCGTCATTACTTCCAAGTTCATTCTGACCCGAATTTTGGGACCAGCGAGTCCCATCTATTGGTTTAAAAAGGAGTTGAAAAACAATTTGGATACCCAACTAGAATTAATAAAACAAAAATGTATTTGGCATAAAATAACCCATGGTCTACATATCGTAAAATCCAACCAACCATCAAAACATATTGGAGTCAACAAGGGGTTATTCTAGTAGATGGAAGCGTGTGGTGTGATGGTTAAAGTCATGGGACATGGACTCGTCGCCCCGAGTTCAAATCCTGGATGTGGTAATTGCATTTCACTTAGCGCTAATACCCTTGGGAAAGGTATGAATCCTACTCTCCCTCAGCTATGGATAAATAGTAGGGCAGACTCGGCTGTAACCTTGGTTAGGGCAACCGGTCTAGGAGAAGGAAAACTCTGAAATCAAACCTGTTGATCTCCGCTTAAGAAATTGACCTTGTGTCACATCCTGCTCGTGCAAATATATATATTCTAGTAGATTTTATAAGTTTAGGAAAAATAAACAAATTTCTGATACGAACAATGTCCAAATGTTTGCATGACTTAGACATTGTAATTTAAAAGAAATACATATCAATTACTTATCAGCCTATATTACACGTGGATGCATATGCATTAGGATTTACGTGGTTAAATCAATAATCCTGCAGCTTAATGATGAAAAGATAAAAGCATTTGGATTTTTTTCATATTTAATATATCAATAACTGCAACTTAATTATGAAAACATTAATTCGAAATACTCTTCCTTGTAAAAACATTTAACCAAACATATACAGTGAAATGTACAGGCTAAAATGTAGCTAATCATGGATGTAGCAATTCATTCTTATAAAGATATGCGAATATACATATAAATTTCAACATAATCTTCAATGTAAAATCACTTGACCTAACAGTTTTTCACAGATCACAGACATCGGAAAATATACAATGAAATGTTCCGGGTAAGATTTTGCTAATAATCGTGGTTTTAGTATTTCATTCTTATCAACATATATATATATATATATATATATATATATATACATACACGACACACAAACATGCACACACACACACAGATATATATATATATATATATATATATAATAATTTCAGTGTATAATACATTAAAGGTGCGATAGTTACCATTGGTTTCAAAGCAGCATGTTAGCTACTTATCGTCAAGACAACGCACTCGTTAAGAAATGCAGGGAATGTCTATTCATTTATATATGTGTGGACTTGTGTGAGCCGAATTTTTGTATTTCCCCGATTGGAAGTGGAAATAGTGCGTATATATGCACACGTGCATACCCTCATGTGCCCACACTACTATATATATATATATATATATATTATATATATATATATATATGTGTGTGTGTGCGTGTGTGTGTCTGTGTGTCTGTGTGTAATTGGCTTGACAGATTCAATGAAGCCTGGGGTAGTAGAATATATTGACTGTACCTCTGCAGAGGGGTAAAATACCCCAAATAAGGCTACCTGTTGGCCGTGGATGACACACCTGTTAATCTTAAGTCCAGAATCCTGGTAGCTGAGTTGTCCATGACTTGCAACAATCCACTTTGGCCCTTACATAGGCTAGACGCGCGGTCGAAGAGGCCACTTACGCTCAATCGGTCACTTCAAGCCCTAGCACTAATATCATTGTTCCAACCCTATTGCTCTTATGTCAAACCCCAACCCTTTTTATCATATATGTGCCAGACGGAGCTGGTTGAATATCTTAGTGGCCTGGGTATGACGTTGAACTACATCTAATGGTGAAGTTCCAATTTTGGAGCTCTGGCTAGTGTGGAGTATCCCTTCATCATCATTAATGCTAGACTCGATTTGATCCGGAGTAGTAGTACTTGTTTGAAGTCCATCAATGGGTTGAATAGAAAAAATAAGTTTAAAAATGTTTGTTTTTTAATTGAATATCCATCACGAATGAATAAAACAAAACATCCTCGGCATAAAATAAGCCAACAAGATTGACGTGCCGTAAAATCCAACCTACTAACAGATTCAACGGCGCTTACTGACTGCAAGTTTTTCGCCTACGCATTTATAAGACTAAGTGGTGTTGTGTGGATCATTCTAAGAAATATTGTAGTTATTTTGTGATTTGTTCATTTATTTTCTCTATCGCTTTTATTTTATTATTTTATAGTGATATATATATATATATATATATATATTATATATATATATATATATATATATATATATAAACCTTCCTATTTGTAATTATTAGCCATATTTAATGTTAATTTTGGAAGTATACGCTTGGGTAGACAACAGTATTGTTTTGAGAAATATAATACAGGACACCACATAGTACTTTTGTAAAGTTATATTAGAAGAACGACATAACAAAGAAGGTAAATTAACTGGTGCAAGATATCCAAAGGCATTTATAACAGAATGGGGACACCCAATGTCCGTGCATAGAAGAGAGGAATCTGTAACTTTCTAAAGGTTACCAACTCCGACAAAAAAACACATGAAGATAGCAGGAAAGAACAGTGATCGAAACATTATGAATATCCCAAACAAGACGAAGAAAAGAGTTTGAGGTTTGTCATTCAGGTAAACACCAACATATTACGCCACCGAGTTAATAGATAATCAGATAGTGTTATTTCTGATGAAGAATTACTTGTAGTGTCAGAGGATTTATTGAAAAGAACTCAGAACACAGACATGCATATAGTTATTTACTAAGCTTAGCTTATATGTGGAATAAGGCCAGAAGTGTGAGCATCCAATTAGAATCTAACTCACTAACAATGGCCTGCGAATGTAGCTTGCTAACCATTACACCATGTGTCTTAATATGCAATATATTACGAGAGGTGTAACACAAACGGTGCCAGATTAAAATATCAAATAATATCACCTTCGAAAAATGCACTAAGCTTTCCTTCTCCTAGACTGATTGCCATATCAAGGTTAAAGAGTCCGACCTACCCTACTATTTACCCATTAAACTGGAGAGGGAATAGTTGTGTGCATACATTTCCCAAGTGCTATATTAAATATAATAGTTTCGTACAGGATTTGAACCCGAGTCACTGTGATCATTTCCTACGACGATAACCATTATGCAACAAACGCCTCCCTGTAAATAGATAATTCCATGAATTACAAGGGCGAGCAATAAATATATTATCTTTATTATACATATACATATGTCATTCTTGATAATGTATTCTATATTTTTTTCTTTGAGAAACATTTGCTTTCATAACATATTGAAATGAAATATTTTTCGTTTCGTTCGTTTTTTTTCCATTTGGCAACTTGCCCTTTATGCACGAAAAGAAAGATGCATTAAAACCATCAGTTTTAATATATCCGCATTTTCTTTATGCATTTCTGTTGCATAATGCATTTCTTTCCGGTTTGCACTCACGTAAACACACGGACATAAGGAAAGCATGATACGTTTTACACACACCACACACACACACACACACACACACACATATATATATATATATATATATATATATATATATATATAATATATATATATATATATAACATTGTTATGGCCAGAAAATAATCCTTCAATGCGGACGCTTATTTTTATTATCAATTCATTTTCAAAGAACTCGTAAAATGCATATAAATCTTTCGTCTTAATTCCCTACGTAACCACGATAATCATAATGCTACAGTTTCCACAATTTTCCTACTGCCACAATTATTTCAATATCTTTCTCTGTATATTTTTGCTCAATATGTCTTCAGAACTTTTATCTGTAAAAACCGCATTACCCTAATTGTTCTAGAGAAGGGAGGATGAGCAAGGAAAAATGTTTTCCTTCTGCCTCTACCACAGGGTTCCTTATCGGGATGTCATCTCCAATCAGCTAGTCGTTGATGCTTAGACTTCATCAACACTTAGATAGGTGTTATCTGGTTTGCTAACCATCCTACTCATCCGAATCGAAATGGGAGGAGAAACCGTTTTCTTTATCTCTCAGATTATGCTCCTATTAAATGAATGAACGGTTCCCAATGCCCCGCTTTTTCTTCATAATCGAAAGTCGTATAAATGGGTTCGTACTTTTTACACATCTCCCAAGGGCATTAGCTCAAAGGAACTGAAACTGACCAAATCGAAACTGGAACTTCGCTGATTCCGATAGTTTTGCTAGCAACCTTTAATTAAGTAACATTTAACCTTTCCGTGTCAGTATCCCTTGAGAACACTCTCGTAGCGTAACGGTTCTCACCGTAGGCAATAGAGTCGGCTACTCAACTTGAAATTCTGAACGAGGCTGTTTGCGTTTCATATTTAATGGTATATCAATCATTACCATTTTTATTTATTTCTTTGTCATAAATAGTGACTCCTCTCAACAATCCACCCTGTAGATGGGGCTTAGAATACGGTAATTGTATACCCTACATAGGGGGTGGGGGTTAGACCCTTTTAGAAAAAGTGGAAGTCCAGAGTATGACTCAAAGTGTATCTGATGGTAAGGTTCCAGTTCCAGAGGTCTGGGGAGTGTGGACAATCCCTTCATAGTAATTACTTACAGGTTTCCTCTGAGTTGGAGTGCTAGTACTTGATAGGATCCTATGGGACAAACAGACCTATTTAAAATTATTTATATTCGATTGACCGTGTGCGAAAAATACCTTTAAGAAGGAACTACACAAAAATGTCAATATTGATGCACTGTAAGAATCTCTAAATAGGAACTCTCCTATGTTAATGAATACAGAAAGGTAAGAATTAACGCCCTTAGCGAGCTGGAAAATTCGTCTCCGTGGAACCAGGCGATCGGACTGAGAACATTTTCGAGATCTTGGCTTCTCATGCCAGCCGATAAGGGACAGCGTAGCAACCCCTCAGTTAGGAGACAACAGCCACTTAGACTATCAGGGAGAGAGCCTTGTGACTGCAAGTACAACAGTGTACTCTGTTAAATTGTTAATTTGGTTACATGTAATAAACATAGTAATTTGTATATGTGCTTTCACTAATATTTTTATTTTCGTACCTTATTAATTCTGTTGGGGTACTCGCCTTTAAGTTTCGAGCTATCGCACATCGACTAACTTCAACAGCTCATTGTAAACAATTCTCTAACCATAGAGCATAGAGCATGAGATAACCCGATGGGTTTACATGCCGTTAAAAACATTCATTCTCTAAAAGAATAAGTAAAAGTAAGTAAAGTAGACGGTGCGGCCTAATGTCGGTATCAGCCAGATAGCGAGGGAGTCTATCCCCTTTTCACTAGCGCTTGACCAAGGATATTGTTTTGGCGTCTGAGGTGGATCGCCACACCTAACATCAGCTTCTCAGTTTACCGCACTTAACCCTGTGCTACTCATACGCCGAGTTAGCGAGGGCCGGTATCGAACCAGCAGCCTGGTGGTTCCTAGTCGGACGCTCTACCGACTGAGCTAAACTGGCACTTTTTAAAAGAATGAGAGTTATGAATCGTGTACAGTTTTGTCTTGTTTTGCTTATAGTTAAAATGTATCAATTAGGTTCTTTTAGTCAAAGGAAAGTTGGACCAAAACATATTCTCTGGTCTTCTACGTACAAATAAATTATGTGAGTATTTGTAAATCCGTCCTTGTAAACCTAGTCTGTATTTGAGTTGCAGAATTCCAAGTATTTAAAATCGACGCATGTAAACCGCATTCAAACTCTGTCGGTATTAGACGGACAATAAGATTTTATCCGTTCGTTGTGTTCAGTTTCTTTTGTAGTCTTTGTTAAGGCAGCGACTCTCAACAATTGGAAATATCTCCTTCACGTTCCTACTTAAACTTCTCTTTAAATTCAAGGCTCTTATATACGGAGACATCAGTTCGTCGTCTGTAAAGAGAAAGTTTACTGACTGGCACTTTGCTCATTGGCAATAAGCCCATTATATCCGGATACAACTGTCTGGTCAAGTAGGAAGATTTTATTATCATTATCATTACATGGAATAATTGTATAGTCAAAACATCTACCTAACACACGTAATACATAAGATTCACAGGATTAAAAAAACAACTGTTCATTCCAAATTATATTTTCAAATAATACTATTGTCTGACTGCCCTCTAACAATAGATTGAAACTAATCGATGTGTAGTTAGAATAATGAAATGAAAGATAGCTAGATCATATTGTTATGAGATTGAGCTCTTGTTACTGGGTATTCCTCTGAGATACGAGCAAAAATGTCCCCTCGCAAAAATATCCTTTCGAAAATTTAGCTGAAAACATTTACTAATTACTGTACATATAAAAAATGTGTTTATGTTACCAATACTACTATACCAATTTTAAACAAAGTCACCATGAAAGCGATTTTCTTGTTCATCGGTCCAAGATTGCATAAATAACACGTCTCGATTTTTAAAATAATTCAATCGGAGTCAACATACCAGAAAAGTAACCCATGAAATGAATTTGCACATTTTTTGTACTTTCGTAGGTATCGCATGTGTCTCTCTAGGTTGGCTGGTCAGATGGTAATTAATAGATGATCTACATCTATTATTTTAATTGCAGTGTAGATAAGTTTTAACATATTTAAAACGGTTGTACCATAAGCGAAAACCGTTAGTTTCAAATTGGTATGACAGACGGTTTAACAGCTTCAGCACAAAATAACCCAACAAGATTTGACATGCCGTAAAATCTAACCAACTTCCAGCATCAGCAATCAGCCTAGTATAATACCAACAATTGTGCATTTGATTTATGCCGCTTAAATCGTAACTCGACACTGTATTTTTTTCCAAGCTAAACGCCAAGAAGTTTGTTCCTATATCTTTAAAATGCGCAATAGAAACCCCAAGAGGTTTTTTTTCTAAAACTTTCGAGATTTTCCTTATAGATTGAACTTCGTTTTAGCAGCAAAAAGTTTCAAGATAAAATCACGATGTTACTCTTTATGATGTCGACAATTATACACGTCTCTGAGGAAATATTGAAATAAAAAAGAACTTTATCTACAAAAGCCGCTTTTTTAGGAGTTGAAAGATTCCAGCCACTCAAAGGAAATATCTCCGAATACACTAGGGTGGGTCTCCTCGAGCGATGGTTTACAAGTTCATATGTTAAACACAAATGTAGCGATTTTATTCCTCACTGAGTTTTAATCCTCTGTAGCTCTACACCAGACTTTTTAGAAAATATCTACAGATATATCCAAATGGCATGCGATAAAATAAGAAAATCTAGTTAATTTCATTATTATATCTTATTATAATGGAGATTGTGTGTTTTTTCTGTCTGTAACCGAAACTATATTCCTACTCAAGTCACAATTCTCTTAGTTATTGACATCACATTCTCCATGATTTTATTTTTATCTAAACCTCAATTATTAATAAAATTTTCTTACATTATTAATACTGTTAACTATGTCTACATACTGACAACATGCAATTATATTTATTATATACAACAAAATAGCGGTTTACAGTGTGAACGGGAAGGCTAATTTGGATATTAATATTAAAAAAAATTTAATAAATATGTGTTTAGTATTATTGATTTCTAACTGTTTGGTTTTATTTTAATGAATATAAGAAAAAGTCTCTTCAATAAATCTTAAATGAAATCCATTAACAAGATAAAATAACTGTCATTTTATTCTTTACTTCCTCTTATAACTAAATACTTAAATTAGAAAAAAATAACAATGAAAGATGAGAGTGATGGAAGAGTAAGTTTCAGTTGTTGTATTTTTTTTTACTATACTCCCTCTGTTTCAAATCTTTTATTATACCCCCCTCTGTTTCAAATCTTTTTATCTGTCTTCTTATTTAGTTTTATTAGCCTTTCTAATTTAATACAATATTTTATTACATTAAAACTTAAATACTTGCACCCGGAGGGTGCATATATTTGCTAGTATGTTTAATCTAGGGTGGCGGAAAAGTAAGTAGAAATTTTAAAATCTGAATCACTGTTTTCCTTTTTTCTTTTTTAATTCTATTTATTTTCACTGATGAAAATTACTCTGAACTCATTACTGAATATGATATCCTTCAAATACCGCCACATTTCAGCTTTATAGAGTCAAGCCCTTCCTAGACTGTGTTCCGAGAGAGCGTATTATGTTTCTGACACCAACCCTCTAATTTCTTGTCGAATAGCATTCTTCATCTCCTAGAGTATTTGAGTATTATTTGCATAAATTTCTTCTTAAGAAAACCTCAAAGAAAAACAAAGGATTGTCAAATCTATCAAAACCTACAACATATGATAAAATTAGCCATCGAGCATTATTTTCAAGAACTAACATTTTTAGAAATCCTTATTAAAAACCAAAATGAGCAAATTTTCACAGCCATTTACATTAACCCACAACAATATCACCATTTTAAGAGCTATCACCCCGAAAGCTGCACAAAATATATCCCTTACTACTAGCATAAATTATCTACACCATCGTCATCAACAAAAACACCGAAAGGTCGCCTAGAAGAACTGCCAGTTAAGTTTCTTTTCTCATTAAATTAGTCTGTCATTGAATATTCCACGATAAAGTGCATAACGTTTGTTGTTAAAATAAAGTTGAAAAATATTTGTTTCTTATTCAGTTGTATACATTTTTATGACAAATCAATAAGATCTTTGAATAACATTGAAAGAAATAAAATAGATTGTAAATAAATAAAAGATGATGTTCATTTTTTTTAAATAACTGTATTTTGTGCCACCCTGTATAATGAAAAAATACGTTGTTAAAGTTTAGAAAAATATACGTTGTTAAAGTTTAGAATTTAGCAGAAATTTGATAACAAAAGTGCAAATATCACCAGTAAAAACATAGTAATTGCATTAAGTCCAGTCGTGCTACTGCATTCCCTTTCAGACTAATACTTTTGGGAAAGTATAAACTTCCTTATCCTCGAGCTATGGTTTAAATAGTATCATTACTGTTCTTCTACAAGGATAGCTTTGGCATTGAATACCCAAAATATTGATATGCCATTAAACAAAGAAACCAAACTACAATCATAACAGTTCAAATGGGTGTTTATAATATAAAAGATATAATAGTTACGTTTTTTGATCCTGTGTACCTTTAAATGAGCATATAATTAGCAGTACTTATCTATGATGTAGGTATTATATCAACTCGTCGTCCTTGTATATGTTTTAGGATGTATTAACTAAAAATGCACACCTCTATCGTCAATCAATCCTCATAATCTTGTCCAGAATATTGATAACCGGTGCAATGTAAAGTGAGTTCTCCCATTTAAAATGGATCTTTCTTCAGCATTTAGTCACGCAGATGCCAAATTCTCGTGGAAGAGCTAAGGAAGTGTTTGGATCATTATCACAAGCATCGTCATTAATATCATCAAAGACTGGTACAATTCTCTCTCTCTCTCTCTCTCTCTCTCTCTCTCTCTCTCTCTCTCTCTCTCTCTCTCTCTCTCTCTCTCTCTCTCTCTCTCTCTTCTTCCCTTTTCTTTTTCTTTGTCCATCACTCCATCTATTTCTACCATAATTTACGCTTTCGTATATCCAGGGCGATGACGCATGCGCACAACTCGAATCCAGAGAACACACAGGAGGTTTTCCGCTGACAGATGCTATTGTTCACGCCTGCACAGTTTTCTCCTGCGCCATTTTCTTTACGCTTTGGGGCTGGTCATCATAAAACTGATGAATTTCACGCCTCGAAATCTCGCGGACGTGCGTGAAATACACTACAGGGAACTACACCTTGACTTCTTCATTACTAAACACAACGATGACGTCAACAAGCGTTACTCTTTCTATTGCAGTGTGTGCGTCCGATAGCAGCAATTGTAAAGCGCTGGAAAAAGAAGCGTACAAGTGTGTTCACATCCGCCACACCAAAGCTGCCGTTTTAGTTTTCGGTCGGTGAAAGTGTGCAACGTAAAAAGGGCGGGAAACGGGTGGACTTGATAGTAATGGCGGACACACACTGGCGACCAGTGGCTTAAAGGTAGCGTAACACACGCTGCACTGCACAAACACACCGAGGGGAAAAATTGAAATTCAGATGAGGACTTGGAAACGACTGAAACTATATTTACTGTCAGTTATCATCAGAGAAGCGAAAGGAGTCGGCTTCTTGTGGCGTGAGAAAGCGATGTTGCTATTGATGGTGACAACAACGGAACTGCAGATTCGACGCGCGGTTTTTAAATAGCCCGGGCTTCTCGCTGCTCTCTTTAGTATTGCGCTGCTTTCATTGTGGCGTATGTCCAATGAAAAGTGAATTAAACGATATTTTGGGCGGCTATTTTGTACAGTTTGCTTATTTGTTAAGCTGGCTTTATTCATGGTATTACGATGGGGAAAAAGAGCGATTTGGGAGAAAGTGAAATAAAATACGTTAAATGAATACAAAGACTAATATTAAATTGAAATAATATTGCATTTCTCTATCTTTTTTGTAGTTTCCATTTTCAAGAATATTTCAAATAGTTCTGGAGCCCAAGTTTTAATAATATCACATGAAATATTTACTATAAAGATAACAAAAATGAGAAACCTTAGAATTATTGACAAAAAATACATTTTTAGAATCTTAAAACAGCTTTACTCTAATATTATCCGGGAGAGATTACACTCGTGTTGTAATAGCAAGGTAGGTTGCTGCCTATTTTCAGTTAATTTCATGCGCAGCTATATTTACTAAATTGGTTTTAATGTTATATAGTAAAAAAACATTGCCGTTAGAATTTAGACAAATTACCAATAATTTGAAGGGGGACATATGGACCCTGGTTTTCCCAAGAGCATTACCACGCAAGGAAATGCAGACAGACTCGTCCAGGATTCGAAGTCGAGTTGCCGATTTCAATTCTAACGATGACAACAGCTACACTAAGTATGGCACTCTATCTTTATCTCGTATATATATATATATATATATATATATATATATATATATCACCACCTCAGGACGAGTAGGATATGACAATGTCATTTTTAAGCGGAGTTTAACAGGTTTTTAATTAAGTTTTCATTCTCTTAAACTAAATGCTAACAAAGGACAAAGATTCCAGTCGGCCCTAGCTGGAGAGAGAATCGATGGATTCATACCTTTCCAAGGGGAGTAACGCTCTGCGAAATGCAAACAGCCTCGTTCAGAATTTGCACTCAGATAGCCGAGCATATTTTCTACGACGATAAGCATTAAACCAAGCCCCCCTCTCTCTCTCTCTCCTCTCTCTCTCTCTTCTCTCCTCTCCTCTCTCTCTCTCTCTCTCCTCTCTCTCTCTCTCATATTTACAATAATAAATCTAAATTCATCATACCCTCTATTTCCAAGTCGATATCTTTCATAGTTCGACCATTATTCATGTTCATACAATTTTTAATTTTTAAGGAATGAAGTTCTGAAACCAAGGTTTACTCAAAATTCTTTATTGTTTTTGAATTTGAATATTATTAAAATATTATTAATTGTAATCTGTTGGTTGGACTTGTAAAGTCGACCGATACACGATTATACACGCTACCTTTTTTAGAAGTGTGAACATTTTGCAATTTATAATAAGTTATAATTCCACATCATCTTGTTTCCTGCTTTACATTATTGATAAAAAAACATGTCACAGAATTGAAAAATTCACATCAAATCCTAGGATTCAGCGGGTAATTTGGCGCACTTTGTACAATGAAAATATTTATGACAAGCGTTGATTTTCATTTTCAACTTTCAAAGTTAAGGAATTAACTGAAGCAATATTCGTGGGAAGCGAACGACGTTTACAATAATCCTGCAGAAAGAAGGGAAAAAATGCGTTAAAGCTATGGAAGAGTTTCTCTTTTCCTTTCACAAATTTCAGATCACTAGAAATGTATTTTTAATTAGACTTTTTTTTCTTTCTTTCTTTCAATATTTTATATTTTGATGAGTAATGTGGTATGGAATTATTGATCTTTTTCTTCTTAATTTTTTTTTACAACTCTCATGCAATTCAGACAGTGCTGTTTTTTGTTGTTGATGTTTTTTTCTCTTATTTTTTACTTTATTATAATTTTATATTTGATCCTATTAAAGAGGGTACCTTTTTTTTCTAAATTATTTCTCTTTGTGATTTGTTTGCTTGTTTTTGGTAGATCAAGCTTTTTACTGTCTGACATGGTTCCCGCCTTCAGATTATCACGTGACTCGCAGAAGAATTCGGAAATGTCTTCCTTCTTTAGCATTCAAGCAAAACAACAAAAAGAAAACATTTTTCAAAATATTCGCATTTAATTCAACTAGATTTTTTTCCCCGACTGAAAAGCTATTTTTAATATGTCAAGAATGAATTTTAATTTTTGGTGGTTGAAAAATTTTTCTTTAATATTACGCGCACAGTTTTCTATTAAACTGGATATATTCCATCACTGAGATAAAAAAAAATATGAACGTTTTGATTCTATGAGATACGCTGCCAATACTTCTCTTTTTACATGTCATATAATAACAACAATTTTTTACATAATTTCTTATCATTTCTTATACTAGTTTGGCTGTGCGTAAATAAATGAATTTCAGAATTTAAGACATAAACTAACTGGAAATTGTACTTTTTTACGACAACAGAAGGGTTCAATACATTTTTATGGGGATTTCACCTATCACATATCTGTATGGAAATTTAAAATAATGCCTCTGTTCTATTTGGGTCTTAGAATACGCTGAGTGTATCTTCACTGGGGTAAGATCTCTAAAAACCGGTGTAAATGTGCATGTAAAGTTCTAGTTCTAGAGCTCTAGAGAGTGTGGAGTATCCCTTCATTGTCATTACTCCCAGATCCACTGTGATAGTAGTAGTAATATCTGTTTGGATCACATCTATGGGTCAAAATAATTCCTTTTTCAAATAATTTGCATTAGATAGGAATACGACTATATCATATAACTCTGTGCAAAAACTCTTACTGATACTCACAAATGTAGCAATGTAGGCAATTTCCCCCACCTTTAGGCATCAAATAAAACCCAGATGATTGATATGTTGTTAAAATCAATTAAAATATTCCACTATAATGTTTTATTTTCTACGTAACAAGAAGTGTACACGCCTGAATATATACAATTTGTCCATCTCCATTTTGGGCGCTTCTAATGCGCGTGTATATAAAACATTATAGTGGAATTATTTTTAATTTGATTTTACAACATATCAAATCATCTGGGTTTATTTGATGCCTAAAGGTGGGGAATGCCTACATTGTCAATTTGTTGAGTGTCAGTAAAGAAGTTTTTTGCACAGAGTTATATAATATATCGTATTCCTATCTAATGCAAATTATTTGAAAAAGGAATTATTTTGACCCATAGATGTGATCCAAACAGTATTACTACTACATCACAGTGGATCTGGGAGTAATGAAAATGAGGGATACTCCACACTCTTAGAGCTTAGAATAAACTTTTACATGCACATTTTACACCGTTTTTAGAGATCTTACCCCAGTGAAGATACACTCAGCGTATTCTAAGACCAATAGAAACAGAGCTTATTAAATTTCCATACAGATATGTGATAGGTGAAATCCCATAAAATGTATTGAACCTTCTGTTGTCGTAAAAAAGTACAATTTTCCAGTTAGTTTATGTCTTAATTCTGAAATTCATTTATTTACGGCACAGCAAACTAGTAATATAATGATTAAAGATTATGTAAATTGTTGTTCTTATGACATGTAAAAAGAGAAGTATTTGGCAGCGTATCTCATAGAATCAAAAAGTTCATATTTTTTTTTTATCTCGTGATGGAATATATCCAGTTTAATAGAAACTGTGCGCGGTAATATTAAAGGAAAATATTTTCAACCCAAAATTAAAAATTCATTTCTTGACATATTAAATAGCTTTTCGTCCGGGAAAAAAATCTAGTTGATTACATGCGAATATTTTGAAAAATGTTTTGTCTTTTTTGTTGTTTTTTGCTTGAATGCTACAAGAAGGAAGACATTTCCGAATTCTTCTGCGAGTCCGTGATAATCTGAAGGCGGAACATGTCAGACAGTAAGGCTTGATCTACCAAAAACAAGAAACAAATCAAAGAGAAATAATTTACGAAAAAAACGGTACCCTCTTAATAGGATCAAATATAAAATTATAATAAAGTAAAAATAAGAGAAAACATACAACAAAAAACAGCACTGTTTCTGAATTGCATGAGATTGTAAAAAAATTAAGAAAAGATCAAATAATTCCATCATCACATTACTCATCAAAATATAAAATATTGAAAGAAAGAAAGAAAAAAAAAGTCTAATTTAACTACATTTCTAGTGACTGAATTTGTGAAGGAAAGAGAAAACTCTTCCATACGCTTTACGCATTTTTTCCTTTCTTTCTGCAGGATTATTGTAAAACGTCGTTCGCTTCCCCGAATATTGCTTCAAGTTAATCCTTAACTTTGGAAGTTGAAAATGAAAATCAACCGTTGTCATAATATTTCATTGTACAAAGTGCGCCCAAATTATCCCGCTGAATCCTAGGATTTGATGTGAATTTTTTCCACTTCTTGTGACATTTTTTTTTTATCAATAATGTAAAGCAGGAAACAAGATTGATGTGGAATTTAACTTATTATAATTGCAAAATGTTCACTTTCTAAAAAAGGTAGCGTGTTATAATGTGTATCGGTCGAACTTTAACAAGTCCCGCAACAGATTACAATTAATAATATTTAAATAATATTCAATTCCACAAACAATAAAGGATTTTGAGTAAACCTTGGTTTCAGAACTTCTTCCTAAATTAAAAATTGTCTGAACATGAATAATGGGTGACTATGAAAGATATCGACTTGAATAGAGGGTATGATGAATTTAGCTTTATCTATTGTAAATAGAAAAGAGAGAGAGAGAGAGAGACGGAGAGAGGGGAGAGAGAGAGAGAGAAGAGAGAGAGAGAAGAGAAAGAGGGGGGGGGGCTTGGTTAATGCTTATGTCGTAGAAAATATGCTCGACTATTGAGTGCAATTCTGACGAGGCTGTTTGCAATTTCGCAGAGCGTTACTCCCTGGGCAGGTATGATCCATCGATTCTCTTCTCCAGCTAAGGCCGACTGGAATCTTTGTCCTTTGTTAGGCATTTAGTTTAAGAGAATGAAAACTTATTAAACCTGTTAAACTCCGTTAAAAATGACATTCGGTGTCATATCCTACTCGTCCTGAGGTGGTGAATTATATATAATTAATATAATTATATATATATCATATACGAGATAAAGATAGAGTGCCATACTTAGTGTAGCTGTGTCATCGTTAGAATTGAAATCGGCAATCGACTTCGAATCTGGACGAGTCTTGTCTGCATTTCCTTGCGTGGTAATGCTCCTTGGGAAAACCAGGGATCCTATGTTCCCTTCAAATTATTGGTAATTTGTCTAATCTAAACGGCAATGTTTTTTCTTACTAAGTATAACATTAAAACCAATTTTAGTAAATATAGCTGCGCAATGAAATTAACTGAAAAATAGGCCAGCAACCTACCTTGCTTTACACACGAGTGTAATCTCTCCCGATAATATTAAAGAGTAGCTGTTTTAAGATTCTAAAAATGTATTTTTGTCAATAATTCTAAGGGTTCTCATTTTTGTTATCTTAATATAAACTTTTTCCATGTGATATTATTAAAACTGTGGGCTCCAGACTATTTGAAATATTTCTTTGAAATGGACCTATACAAAAAGATAGAGAATGCAATATTATGTTCAATTTAATATGTAGTCTTTGTATTCATTAACGTATTTTTTCACTTTCTCCCAAAACAATGCTCTTTTTCCCATCGTAATACCATGAATTAAATGCAGCTTACAATAAGCAACTGTAAAAATAGCCGCCGCAAAATATCGTTTAATTCACTTTTCATTGGACATTACGCCAAATGAAAGCGCGCAATACTTAAAGAGATGGCAGCGGAAGCCCGGGGCTTATTTAAAAACCGCGCGTAGAATTGCAGTTCGTTGTTGTACAGCGCCATCATAGCAACATCGCTTTTCTCACGCCACAAGAAGCCGACTCCTTTTGCGCTTCTCTGATGATACTGACAGTAAGATATAGTTTTCAGCGTTTCCAAGTCCCATCTGAATTTCAATTTTTCCCCTCGGTGGTGTGTGCAGTGCAGCGTTTGTGTTAACGCCTACCTTTAAGCATGGTCGCCAGTGTGTGTCCGCCATTTACTCATCAGTCCCCCGTTTTCCCGCCCTTTTTACGGTTGGCAACTTTCACGCCGAAAAACTAAAACGGCGCTTTGGTGTGGCGGATGTGAACACACTTGTACGCTTTCTTTTCCAGCGCTTTCATTGCTGCTATCGACGCACACACTGCATAGAAGCGTAACGCTTGTTGCGTCATCGTTGTGTTTAGTATGAAGAAGTCCAGGTGTAGTTCCTGCAGTGTATTTTCACGCACGTCCGCGAGATTCGAGGCGTAAATTTCATAAGTTGTTTATGATGACGCCCCAAAGCGTAAAGAAAATGGCGCAGGAGAAAACTGTGCCAGGCGTGAACATAGCATCTGTCAGCGGAAACCCTCTGTGTGTTTCTGGATTCGAGTTTGTGCGCTATGCGTCATCGCCCTGGATAATACGAAAGCGTAAGATTATGGTAGAAATAGATGGAGATGATGGACAAAGAAGATAAAGAAACGGAGGGAGAGAGAGAGAGAGAGAGAGAGAGGAGAGAGAGAGAGAGAGAAGAGAGAGAGAGAGAGAGAGAAGGAGAGAGAGAGAATTGTACCAGTCTTTGATGATATTAATGACGATGCTTGTGATAATGATCCAAACACTTCCTTAGCTCTTCCACGAGAATTTGGCATCTGGTGACTAAAATGCTGAAGAAGATCATTTTTAAATGGGAGAACTCACTTTTACAATTGCACGGTTATCATATTCTGGACAAGATTATGAGGATTGATTGACGATAGCGGTGTGCATTTTTCGTTTAATTACATCCTAAAACATATACAAGGAAGCGGACGAGTTGATATAAATACCTATCATCATAGATAAGTACTGTTCTAATTATATGCGCCTCATTTAAATAGTACACAGGATCAAAAACGTAACTATTATAATCTTTTATATTATAAACACCATTTTTGAACTGTTATGATTGTATTTGGTTTCTTTGTTAATGGCATATCTTATTTTCGGGGTATTCAAATGCAAAAGCTATCCTTGTAGAAGACGTAACTGATACTATTTAAACCATAGCTCGAGGGATAAGGAAGTTTATACCTTTCCCAAAAGTATAGTTGAAAGGGAATGCAGTAGCAAGACTGGACTTAATGCAATTACTATGTTTTTCTGGGGGGGGTGATATTTGCCACTTTTGTTAATCAATTTCTGCTAAAAGTTTAACTTTAACAACGTATATTTTTTTCTAAACTTTAACAACGTTATTTTTTTTTCATTATACAGGTGGCACAAAATCAGTTATTTAAAAAACATGAACATCATCTTTTATTTTATTACATCTTATGTTTATTTCTTTCAATGTTATTCAATAAAAGATCTTCTTGCATTTGTCATAAAAATGTATACACTGAATAAGAAACAAATATTTTTCAACTTTATTTTAACAACAAACGTTATGCATTTACTCGTGAATATTCAATAACAGACTAATTTAATGAGAAAGAAACTTTAACTGGCGTTCTTCTAGGCTTGACCTTTCGGTGTTTTTTTGTGATGACGAATGGTGTAGATCATTTATGCTAGGTAGTAAGGGATATATTTTGTGCAGCTTTCGGGGTGATAGGCTCTTAAATGTGATATTGTTGTGGGTTTAATGTAAATGGCTGTGAAAAATTTCTCATTTTGGTTTTTAATAGGATTTTTAAAAAATGTTAGTTCTGAAAATAATGCTCTGATGCTAATTTATCCAATATGTTGTAGGTTTTGATAGATTGACCATCTTTTGTTTTCCTTTTGAGGGGTTTTCTTAAGAAGAAATTTATGGAAATAATACTCAAATACTCTAGGAGATAAGAATGCTATTCGACAAGAATTAGAGGGTTGGTGTTCAGAAACATAATACGCTCTCTCGGAACACAGTCCTAGGAAGGGCTTGACTCTATAAACTGAAATGTGGCGGATTTGAAGGATATCATATTCAGTATGAGTTCAGAGTAAATTTTTCATCAGTGAAAATGAAATACGAATTAAAAAGAAAAAAGAAAACAGTGTTCAGATCTTTAAAATTTTACTTTACTTTCCGCCCCCTAGATTAAACACTAGCAATATTGCACCCTCCGGGTGCCAAGTATTTATTTAATGTATCAAATATTGTAATTAAATTAGAAAGGCTAATAAAACTAAATAAGAAGAAGATAAAAGATTTGAAACAGAAGGGGGGTTAATAAAAGATTTGAAACAAGAGGGAGTATAGTAAAAAAAAATACAACAACTGAAACTTACTCTTCCATCACTCTCATCTTTTCATTGTTATTTTTTTCTAATTTAATATTTAGTTTTAAGAGGAAGTTAAAGAATAAAATGAGTTATTTTTATCTTGTATGGATTTCATTTAGATTTATTGAGAGCTTTTTCTAATATTCATTTAAAATAACCAAACAGTTGAAATCAATAATACTAACACATATTTATTAAAATTTTATTTTTTAATATTATATCCAAATTAGCTTCCCGTTCAACACCTGTTAACGCTATTTTGTTGTATATATATATTATTGCATGTTGGTTCAGTATGTATCAGACATAGTTAACAGTATTAATATGTAAGAAATTTTATTAATAATTGAGGTTTAATAAAAATAAAAATATGGAGAATGTGAATGTAATACACTAAGAGAATTGTGACTTGAGTAGGATATAGTTTCGGTTACAGCAGAAAAACACACAATCTCCATTATAATACGATTAATAATGAATTAACTAGATTTTCTTATTTTTAATGCATGCCACTTTGGATATATCTGTAGATATTTTTCAAACGTCTGGTGTAGAGCTACAGATGATTAAAACTCAGTGAGGATAAAATCGCTACATTTGTGTTTAACATATGACTTGTCAACATCGCTCGAGGAGACCCACCCTAGTGTAATTCGGAGATATTTCCTTTCGAGTTGCTGGAAATCTTTCAATTCTCCTAAAAAAGCGGCTTTTGTAGATAAAGTTTTCTTTTATTTCACTATTTCCTCAGAGACGTGTTATTGTCGACATCATAAAGAGTAACATCGTGATTTTATCTTGAAACTTTTTGCTGCTAAAACGAGTTCAATCTATAGGAAATCTCGAAGTTTTAAAGAAAAAAACCTCTTGGGGTTTTCTATTACGGCTTTTAAAAGATATAGGAACAACTTCTTTGGCGTTTTAGCTTGAAAAAATACAGTGTCGGTTTACGATTTAAGCGGCCATAATCAATCACATTGTTTGTATTATACTGGCTGATTGCTGATGCTGTGGGATGGGGGGGGGTTGGAAGTACACAACCACTGGTTTTAGATTTTATTACGGCAGTGTCAATCTGGTTTGGGTATTTTGTGCGAAGCTGTTTAACCGTCTTGTCATACCATTTGAAACTTTACGTTTTCCGCTTTAAGGTACATACGTTTTAAAATATTTTAATAACTATCTACAAACTAGCATGTAAATAATCGATGTAGATCATCTATAATTACCATTGATCAGCCAACCTAGAGATGACACGATGCGATGACCCTACGAAAGTACAATGTGCAAATTTCTTCAATGGGTTAGCTGCTTTCTGGTATGTTGCTGAGATCCTAGATTGATTATTTTAAATGAATCGAGAGCGTGTTATTTATGCAATCTTGGACCGATGAACAGATTAAAGCTTTCTGGTGACTTATGTTGTAAAATTGGTATAGTAGTATCGTACATTATAACACATTTTAATATGTACAGTAATTAGTAAGTTATTCAGCTAAATTTCCGAAAGGATATTTTTGTCGAAGGGGCATTTTTTGCTCGTATCATGCAGAGAATATCCCAGTAAAGAGGCTCAAATCTCAATAACAATATGATCACTAGCTTTCTTCATTTCATTAATTTCTAAACTACACATCGATTAGTTTTGGCAAGTCTATTGGTTAGAGGCAGTCAGCAATAGTGATTATTTTGAATAATAAATTTGGATCGGAACAGTTGTTTTTTAATCGCTGTTGAATCTTAATGTATTAGTGTGTTTAGGTATGATGTTTTTGATCTATACAATTATTCATGTAATGATAATGAATAATAAATATCTTCCTTGACTTGACAGGCCTTGTGTCCGCGATAAATGGCTTATTTGTGCATGAGCAAGTGCCAGTCAGTAACTTTTCCTCCCTTAACAGACGGAGAATGATTTTTTCTTCCGTATATAAGAGCCTTGAAAATTTTTAAGAGAAGTTTTAAGTTAAGGACGTGGAAGGAGATTATTTCCAATTGTTTGGAAGAGTCGCTTGCCTTTACAAAGGACCTACAAAAGAAACTTGAAACACAAACGAAACGGATAAAAATCTTATTGTTCCCGTCCTATACGACAGAGTTTGAAATGCCCGGTTTACCGATGCGGTCGATTAAAAATACTTTGGAATCCTGCAACTCAAATACAGACTAGTTTACAAGGAACGGATTTCAAATACTTCACTAATTTTTATTGGTAACGTGAAGACAGAGAATATGTTTGTTTTGGTCAACTTTCTTTGACTAATAGAAGCTAATTGAATACATTTTTATATAAGCAAATACAAGCAGACTGTAAACACGATTTCATAATCTCTCATTCTTTTAAAAAAGTGGCCAAGTTTAGCGCCAGCGGTAAGCCGGTTCCGACTAGGAACCTGTAGGTCGTACAGGCCTGCTGGTTCGATTACCTCCAGCCGGCTCGCTAACTCGGACGTAATGAAAGTAGCACAGGGTAATGGAGGTAAACTGAGAGCTTGATGTTAGGGTTGTGGCGGATTCCATCAGCGCCAAAAACCAATATCCTTGGTCAGCGCTAGTGAAAAGGGGATAGACTCCCCTCGCTATCTTGGCGTATCGAAGCATTAGGGCCGCACCGTCTATTTACCTTTTACTTTAACTTATTTCCTTTTAGATAAATGATGTTTTTTTAACGGCATTA
>JALAJA010001036.1:0-15000 GCA_023376005.1 Doryteuthis pealeii
TCTCCTAATTATAAAAATAGACACTTTCTCTCCTAATTATAAATAATAAATCACTTACTGGGCAATAATTCTTGTTCTTTTCAATCCAAATTTCCCATCCTTAATTATTCATCTTTTTCTTTCTAATCTCCTAATTATAAATAATAAATCACTTACTGGCAATAATTCTTGTTCTTTTCAATCCAAATTTTCCCATCCTTAATTATTCATCTTTTTCTTTCTAATCTCCTAATTATAAATAATAAATCACTTACTGGCAATAATTCTTGTTCTTTTCAATCCAAATTTCCCATCCTTAATTATTCATCTTTTTCTTTCTAATCCTAATTATAAATAATAAATCACTTACTGGCAATAATTCTTTTTCTTTTCAATCCAAATTTCCCATCCTTAATTATTCATCTTTTTCTTTCTAATCTCCTAATTATAAATAATAAATCACTTACTGGCAATAATTCTTTTTCTTTTCAATCCAAATTTCCCATCCTTAATTATTCATCTTTTTCTTTCTAATCTTCTAATTATAAATAATAAATCACTTACTGGCAATAATTCTTTTTCTTTTCAATCCAAATTTCCCATCCTTAATTATTCATCTTTTTCTTTCTAATCTCCTAATTATAAATAATAAATCACTTACTGGCAATAATTCTTGTTCTTTTCAATCCAAATTTCCCATCCTTAATTATTCATCTTTTTCTTTCTAATCTCCTAATTATAAATAATAAATCACTTACTGGCAATAATTCTTGTTCTTTTCAATCCAAATTTCCCATCCTTAATTATTCATCTTTTTCTTTCTAATCTCCTAATTATAAATAATAAATCACTTACTGGCAATAATTCTTGTTCTTTCAATCCAAATTTCCCATCCTTAATTATTCATCTTTTTCTTTCTAATCTCCTAATTATAAATAATAAATCACTTACTGGCAATAATTCTTGTTCTTTTCAATCCAAATTTCCCATCCTTAATTATTCATCTTTTTCTTTCTAATCTCCTAATTATAAATAATAAATCACTTACTGGCAATAATTCTTGTTCTTTTCAATCCAAATTTCCCATCCTTAATTATTCATCTTTTTCTTTCTAATCTCCTAATTATAAATAATAAATCACTTACTGGCAATAATTCTTGTTCTTTTCAATCCAAATTTCCCATCCTTAATTATTCATCTTTTTCTTTCTAATCTCCTAATTATAAATAATAAATCACTTACTGGCAATAATTCTTGTTCTTTTCAATCCAAATTTCCCATCCTTAATTATTCATTTTTTCTTTCTAATCTCCTAATTATAAATAATAAATCACTTACTGGCAATAATTTTTCTTTTCAATCCAAATTTCCCATCCTTAATTATTCATCTTTTTCTTTCTAATCTCCTAATTATAAATAATAAATCACTTACTGGCAATAATTTTGTTCTTTTCAATCCAAATTTCCCATCCTTAATTATTCATCTTTTTCTTTCTAATCTTCTAATTATAAATAATAAATCACTTACTGGCAATAATTCTTGTTCTTTTCAATCCAAATTTCCCATCCTTAATTATTCATCTTTTTCTTTCTAATCTCCTAATTATAAATAATAAATCACTTACTGGCAATAATTCTTGTTCTTTTCAATCCAAATTTCCCATCCTTAATTATTCATCTTTTTCTTTCTAATCTCCTAATTATAAATAATAAATCACTTACTGGCAATAATTCTTTTTCTTTTCAATCCAAATTTCCCATCCTTAATTATTCATCTTTTTCTTTCTAATCTCCTAATTATAAATAATAAATCACTTACTGGCAATAATTCTTTTTCTTTTCAATCCAAATTTCCCATCCTTAATTATTCATCTTTTTCTTTCTAATCTCCTAATTATAAATAATAAATCACTTACTGGCAATAATTCTTGTTCTTTTCAATCCAAATTTCCCATCCTTAATTATTCATCTTTTTCTTTCTAATCTCCTAATTATAAATAATAAATCACTTACTGGCAATAATTCTTGTTCTTTTCAATCCAAATTTCCCATCCTTAATTATTCATCTTTTTCTTTCTAATCTCCTAATTATAAATAATAAATCACTTACTGGCAATAATTCTTGTTCTTTTCAATCCAAATTTCCCATCCTTAATTATTCATCTTTTTCTTTCTAATCTCCTAATTATAAATAATAAATCACTTACTGGCAATAATTCTTTTTCTTTTCAATCCAAATTTCCCATCCTTAATTATTCATCTTTTCTTTCTAATCTCCTAATTATAAATAATAAATCACTTACTGGCAATAATTCTTTTTCTTTTCAATCCAAATTTCCCATCCTTAATTATTCATCTTTTTCTTTCTAATCTCCTAATTATAAATAATAAATCACTTACTGGCAATAATTCTTGTTCTTTTCAATCCAAATTTCCCATCCTTAATTATTCATCTTTTTCTTTCTAATCTCCTAATTATAAATAATAAATCACTTACTGGCAATAATTCTTGTTCTTTTCAATCCAAATTTCCCATCCTTAATTATTCATCTTTTTCTTTCTAATCTCCTAATTATAAATAATAAATCACTTACTGGCAATAAATTTTTTCTTTTCAATCCAAATTTCCCATCCTTAATTATTCATCTTTTTCTTTCTAATCTCCTAATTATAAATAATAAATCACTTACTGGCAATAATTTTTGTTCTTTTCAATCCAAATTTCCCATCCTTAATTATTCATATTTTTCTTTCTAATCTCCTAATTATAAATAATAAATCACTTACTGGCAATAATTCTTGTTCTTTTCAATCCAAATTTCCCATCCTTAATTATTCATCTTTTTCTTTCTAATCTCCTAATTATAAATAAAATCACTTACTGGCAATAAATTTGTTCTTTTCAATCCAAATTTCCCATCCTTAATTATTCATCTTTTTCTTTCTAATCTTCTAATTATAAATAATAAATCACTTACTGGCAATAATTCTTTTTCTTTTCAATCCAAATTTCCCATCCTTAATTATTCATCTTTTTCTTTCTAATCTCTAATTATAAATAATAAATCACTTACTGGCAATAATTCTTGTTCTTTTCAATCCAAATTTCCCATCCTTAATTATTCATCTTTTTCTTTCTAATCTCCTAATTATAAATAATAAATCACTTACTGGCAATAATTCTTGTTCTTTTCAATCCAAATTTCCCATCCTTAATTATTCATCTTTTTCTTTCTAATCTCCTAATTATAAATAATAAATCACTTACTGGCAATAATTCTTGTTCTTTTCAATCCAAATTTCCCATCCTTAATTATTCATCTTTTTCTTTCTAATCTCCTAATTATAAATAATAAATCACTTACTGGCAATAATTCTTGTTCTTTTCAATCCAAATTTCCCATCCTTAATTATTCATCTTTTTCTTTCTAATCTCCTAATTATAAATAATAAATCACTTACTGGCAATAATTCTTGTTCTTTTCAATCCAAATTTCCCATCCTTAATTATTCATCTTTTTTCTTTCTAATCTCCTAATTATAAATAATAAATCACTTACTGGCAATAATTCTTGTTCTTTTCAATCCAAATTTCCCATCCTTAATTATTCATCTTTTTCTTTCTAATCTCCTAATTATAAATAATAAATCACTTACTGGCAATAATTCTTGTTCTTTTCAATCCAAATTTCCCATCCTTAATTATTCATCTTTTTCTTTCTAATCTCCTAATTATAAATAATAAATCACTTACTGGCAATAATTCTTTTTCTTTTCAATCCAAATTTCCCATCCTTAATTATTCATCTTTTTCTTTCTAATCTCCTAATTATAAATAAATCACTTACTGGCAATAATTCTTCTTTTCAATCCAAATTTCCCATCCTTAATTATTCATCTTTTTCTTTCTAATCTCCTAATTATAAATAATAAATCACTTACTGGCAATAATTCTTGTTCTTTTCAATCCAAATTTCCCATCCTTAATTATTCATCTTTTTCTTTCTAATCTCCTAATTATAAATAATAAATCACTTACTGGCAATAATTCTTGTTCTTTTCAATCCAAATTTCCCATCCTTAATTATTCATCTTTTTCTTTCTAATCTCCTAATTATAAATAATAAATCACTTACTGGCAATAATTCTTGTTCTTTTCAATCCAAATTTCCCATCCTTAATTATTCATCTTTTTCTTTCTAATCTCCTAATTATAAATAATAAATCACTTACTGGCAATAATTCTTTTCTTTTCAATCCAAATTTCCCATCCTTAATTATTCATCTTTTTCTTTCTAATCTCCTAATTATAAATAATAAATCACTTACTGGCAATAATTCTTGTTCTTTTCAATCCAAATTTCCCATCCTTAATTATTCATCTTTTTCTTTCTAATCTCCTAATTATAAATAAAAAAATCACTTACTGGCAATAATTCTTTTTCTTTTCAATCCAAATTTCCCATCCTTAATTATTCATCTTTTTCTTTCTAATCTCCTAATTATAAATAATAAATCACTTACTGGCAATAATTCTTGTTCTTTTCAATCCAAATTTCCCATCCTTAATTATTCATCTTTTTCTTTCTAATCTCCTAATTATAAATAATAAATCACTTACTGGCAATAATTCTTGTTCTTTTCAATCCAAATTTCCCATCCTTAATTATTCATCTTTTTCTTTCTAATCTCCTAATTATAAATAATAAATCACTTACTGGCAATAATTCTTGTTCTTTTCAATCCAAATTTCCCATCCTTAATTATTCATCTTTTTCTTTCTAATC
The DNA here is from genome assembly GCA_023376005.1 of Doryteuthis pealeii. Lineage (NCBI taxonomy): Eukaryota > Metazoa > Mollusca > Cephalopoda > Myopsida > Loliginidae > Doryteuthis > Doryteuthis pealeii. The sequence goes on from JALAJA010001036.1 coordinate 4,767, forward strand.
TCCTAATTATAAATAATAAATCACTTACTGGCAATAATTCTTGTTCTTTTCAATCCAAATTTCCCATCCTTAATTATTCATCTTTTTCTTTCTAATCTCCTAATTATAAATAATAAATCACTTACTGGCAATAATTCTTTTTCTTTTCAATCCAAATTTCCCATCCTTAATTATTCATCTTTTTCTTTCTAATCTCCTAATTATAAATAAAAAATCACTTACTGGCAATAATTCTTTTTCTTTTCAATCCAAATTTCCCATCCTTAATTATTCATCTTTTTCTTTCTAATCTCCTAATTATAAATAATAAATCACTTACTGGCAATAATTCTTGTTCTTTTCAATCCAAATTTCCCATCCTTAATTATTCATCTTTTTCTTTCTAATCTCCTAATTATAAATAATAAATCACTTACTGGCAATAATTCTTGTTCTTTTCAATCCAAATTTCCCATCCTTAATTATTCATCTTTTTCTTTCTAATCTCTAATTATAAATAATAAATCACTTACTGGCAATAATTCTTTTTCTTTTCAATCCAAATTTCCCATCCTTAATTATTCATCTTTTTCTTTCTAATCTCCTAATTATAAATAATAAATCACTTACTGGCAATAATTCTTGTTCTTTTCAATCCAAATTTCCCATCCTTAATTATTCATCTTTTTCTTTCTAATCTCCTAATTATAAATAATAAATCACTTACTGGCAATAATTCTTTTCTTTTCAATCCAAATTTCCCATCCTTAATTATTCATCTTTTTCTTTCTAATCTCCTAATTATAAATAAAAAATCACTTACTGGCAATAATTCTTGTTCTTTTCAATCCAAATTTCCCATCCTTAATTATTCATCTTTTCTTTCTAATCTCCTAATTATAAATAATAAATCACTTACTGGCAATAATTCTTTTTCTTTTCAATCCAAATTTCCCATCCTTAATTATTCATCTTTTTCTTTCTAATCTCCTAATTATAAATAATAAATCACTTACTGGCAATAATTCTTGTTCTTTTCAATCCAAATTTCCCATCCTTAATTATTCATCTTTTTCTTTCTAATCTCCTAATTATAAATAATAAATCACTTACTGGCAATAATTCTTGTTCTTTTCAATCCAAATTTCCCATCCTTAATTATTCATCTTTTTCTTTCTAATCTCCTAATTATAAATAATAAATCACTTACTGGCAATAATTCTTGTTCTTTTCAATCCAAATTTCCCATCCTTAATTATTCATCTTTTTCTTTCTAATCTCCTAATTATAAATAATAAATCACTTACTGGCAATAATTCTTTTTCTTTTCAATCCAAATTTCCCATCCTTAATTATTCATTTTTCTTTCTAATCTCCTAATTATAAATAATAAATCACTTACTGGCAATAATTCTTGTTCTTTTCAATCCAAATTTCCCATCCTTAATTATTCATCTTTTTCTTTCTAATCTCCTAATTATAAATAATAAATCACTTACTGGCAATAATTCTTGTTCTTTTCAATCCAAATTTCCCATCCTTAATTATTCATCTTTTTCTTTCTAATCTCCTAATTATAAATAATAAATCACTTACTGGCAATAATTCTTGTTCTTTTCAATCCAAATTTCCCATCCTTAATTATTCATCTTTTTCTTTCTAATCTCCTAATTATAAATAATAAATCACTTACTGGCAATAATTCTTGTTCTTTTCAATCCAAATTTCCCATCCTTAATTCATCTTTTTCTTTCTAATCTCCTAATTATAAATAATAAATCACTTACTGGCAATAATTCTTGTTCTTTTCAATCCAAATTTCCCATCCTTAATTATTCATCTTTTTCTTTCTAATCTCCTAATTATAAATAATAAATCACTTACTGGCAATAATTCTTGTTCTTTTCAATCCAAATTTCCCATCCTTAATTATTCATCTTTTTCTTTCTAATCTCCTAATTATAAATAATAAATCACTTACTGGCAATAATTCTTGTTCTTTTCAATCCAAATTTCCCATCCTTAATTATTCATCTTTTTTCTTCTAATCTCCTAATTATAAATAATAAATCACTTACTGGCAATAATTCTTGTTCTTTTCAATCCAAATTTCCCATCCTTAATTATTCATCTTTTTCTTTCTAATCTCCTAATTATAAATAATAAATCACTTACTGGCAATAATTCTTGTTCTTTTCAATCCAAATTTCCCATCCTTAATTATTCATCTTTTTCTTTCTAATCTCCTAATTATAAATAATAAATCACTTACTGGCAATAATTCTTTTTCTTTTCAATCCAAATTTCCCATCCTTAATTATTCATCTTTTTCTTTCTAATCTCCTAATTATAAATAATAAATCACTTACTGGCAATAATTCTTTTTCTTTTCAATCCAAATTTCCCATCCTTAATTATTCATCTTTTTCTTTCTAATCTCCTAATTATAAATAATAAATCACTTACTGGCAATAATTCTTGTTCTTTTCAATCCAAATTTCCCATCCTTAATTATTCATCTTTTTCTTTCTAATCTCCTAATTATAAATAATAAATCACTTACTGGCAATATCTCTTGTTTTTTTCAATCCAAATTTCCCATCCTTAATTATTCATCTTTTTCTTTCTAATCTCCTAATTATAAATAATAAATCACTTACTGGCAATAATTCTTGTTCTTTTCAATCCAAATTTCCCCCCTTAATTATTCATATTTGTCTTTCTAATCTCCTAATTATAAATAATAAATAACTTACTGGCAATAATTCTTGTTCTTTTCAATCCAAATCGTCAACTAAAAAAAAAACAATATGTTTCTCCACTCCTCTTCTAACCGTCTCCCCCTATCATCTGTCTGAATTACCGTCTCTTGTCTATTAATTTTTCCCCAGTCATCTTTCAAATCAAAACAAAATCTAAGGGAAATAACCTTTTTTTTTTCTTGCCAAGGGCAGCAACTCCTACCTTTCTATTTCTTTTTATAAATACTTTTTCCTTTTCTTTTCCCTAATAAATAGTTAACCCTTGTTCTATATTATTCAGGATATTCTTAGATTTTTCAGAAAATCCTGACACATGCGATGGCCAGATATATATATATATATATATATATATATATATATATATATATATATTTAATGCATACAATATTAAACAAGAGTGAAATCTCATGTCAGACAACTTTCTTCTCGACCCATTTCGAGTTTTCGGGCCAATTTATAAATATCGGGGAATCTGACAAAATTTTTACACCAAAATTTTTATCCCTTGTACTTTTGGCACTTAGTGGTGTTAACATCAGGGTTGGATGTAAAAAAAAAAAAAATTTATAAGAATTAAAAAACTGGGAGTCCCTTTCAAAAAAACACCTTTCTCCCATTTTTCGAAAGTAATCCACCCTTGCCCAAACAATACTCCTTCCATCCCAAGCCCTGGTGAAGGTTTACTAAAAACTGAAACGTCTGAACGTTGACTTTACCATCTTTTTGGAATACTTTTCGTTTTTTTTTTTTTGTTTTTTTGTTTTTTTTTGTTTTTGTTTTTTTTTTCTACATACTGTCGAATTTAATTCCCTGTTTACGTCCATAGAGCTTTCGGCTAGAAACCATAAGGTTCCTAGTTCGATACCGGCCCTCGCCAAGAGTAGCACAGGGATCTGTGCGGTAAAGTAAGGAGCTGATGATAGGCGTAGCGCTCCACCTTGGATGCAAAAACAATCTCCTTGGTCTAGCATTAGTGAAAAGGGGATAGACTCTCTCGCTGATTGGCTGATACCGGCTTTAGGCCACCCCGACAAATTATATATATAAAAACACATTAGCAAAATTACCCGGTCCATGACCGGACGAAAAGATTTTTTCGGAACATCAGGGGCTTCTTAAAAATAAAATTAAAAAAAAAAATTCACTGAAAATTTATGTATTACAATGTTTATTTTAGGGATTTTTTTTTTAAACATTGAAAAAATTTTTTTTAATGTAATCCTGAATTTTTTAGTCTTTTGAAATAATTTTACGTCATGATATTAACATTTTTTAGGTAGAATTCAGAATACGTTTTTTTTTATAATAAAAAAATCCCGTATAGAAACTTCAAAAAATCTTTTGATATAATTATTAAGACTATTATCTTTATTGAAAAAAAAATTAAAAATTGTTTTTTATCAGTTTATTTATTTATTTTTTTTTTTTTCAGATTTCATAAAATAAAATATTTTCATTTGGCTGAACTTGCACAACGGTCGGAAAATTAAAACGGAAAGGTTGTTGGTGGTTCCCATGACAGTTTAACAACAGTCTATGAATGAACTTTTTGCGAATTGGATTACGGTAGGGACTGGCAAACTGAGCCCAAAATGCGTTTTTGACCAAATGACATTTGCCCCCCTACAGAAAATAATTTACCAAAAATCAGGAAATTATCGGATTTTAATGAAATTTTCAGTGTTTATGTATCAATGAATGATATTTATAATGCATTATTTATTTTATTTCAAAACTTTCTCAATTTTTCAGGTCACTTATTTTTGACCCCCCTTATGCTGGGGGCGTAGAATTGTTTCGTGTTGGTCCTTGACTGATACTAATTACAGTATAAATAATGAGAGAAAAGACCGAAGTTATGAATAGAAAAAAAATTTTTTACGGTTGCGCTTCTATGAGAAAATAAGTACCGAAAATCGAAAAATAAAATGTAAAAAAATAATAAATAATTAATGTTTAGGAGATTTCTTTTTCACTCATTTCGATAATTATTTAATTGGCTATTATTTTATAAAAGAAAAAAAATATACATCGATGTTTTTTTCTGCTTAAAAAAGGGACGGGGTAAATTTTCAATCGAGTTTTTCTTCAAAACTTATAACTTTTGGCACCTAAAATAAGGTTTGCATGAAGTAGATATTTATTTTTAGAATCTAAAAATATAACTTCATATTTTAAATGAGTTTTATATATTAATTTTTCATAGCAAAAATACTAAATTAAAGTTTTGAAATAGAATAACTAATGCATTATAAAATTCATTAATTGTTAAATCAGTACTGAAAATTTCATTAAAATCGGTTAATTACCTGATTTTTGGTAAATTTTTTTGCAATCGCGGATGTTACATAAAAATTGTAAACAAGCCCGTAAAACCATTGAAAAACAGCCAAAATGGTGGATTCCGTCGAAATTGAACCAAAATAAATAGTTTTAAATATTTTAAAAATAAACTGCATATGTAATGATATTTTTCTTTTTTTAATGATATTTATTATGTTACTACATATCGATTTAGACAAAGTTTGGCCTCAAATAATAGATTTAACTATTTTTAATTTGCTTTTAAAATTCCTAGCAGATGACAAAAATGCCTATCCCTAGATTACGGACTAGGGGATTAAGGTTGTTTTTAATTACATATTGCTAAAAAGAAAAACATTAAAAAAACAAATTATTATACATTTAATGTTGAAAAATATTTTAAAACTAAGTTTAATTGAAATTATACATTGCAATACTAACACAAATAACTGTCTCAACAATGGGTTCAATAATTAATTTCAATGGTTAATTAAATGTATAGTAATTCGTTTTTTGTTGTTTATTTTTTTAAGCAATACGTAATTAAAAGCAACCTTGATCCCCTAAAACTGTAACCCAATTCGCAAAAACTTAATTCATACACTGTATTTAAACTGTCATTGTGGACCACCAAAAAATTTTCCGTTTTAATTTTCCGACTGTTGTGCAAGTTCAACCTTTTATATTTAAATTTCAATTGATTTAATGGTACGAAAATGTAAACATTGTTTTCGTTCATAATTTTCATTATTTCCGTAAGCTGAATTTAAAAAAAAAATATCAGGGTTTTTTTGTTTTTTTGTTTCTTCTTTTGAATGGTCAAAAAATTTTGAAGATTATTGTAAATATTATATATTGTTTTTGTAATTATTGTAAATATAACTCTTCTACGAAAAGTTTCACTGAAACTCCAGTTTGAAAATAATAATAGTATTTGGGGACAATTTTAATTCAGTTTTTAATTGCTTGATGAGTTAGAAATACATTGTAATTTATTTATTTCAATTGTTTGTACATGACAATTCAAACCCAGTTCTTAACGATAAAAAGAAGCTGAGAATCGAAAAATTAAATTCTTCGTATTGCAATATCTATTTTTGCTTAAACTCAAGATAGTATTTTAAAAACATATCCTTTTAAAACATTTTCATTAGTTCTCTAAATTATTAAGACTTGTTTTCAACCATTAGTATTAATTACAAAACAACTCGTTTTATCATTTTTTTTTTATTTACATTAATACAACCCTATACTGGTGAATGATTTTTATTGACATTTAAAATCTTATTTTTTAAAAATGTAACCATAAACTTGAGTTTTGAATTTAAGTGAGTGTACATTATATAATTTAAGAATATGGACAAAGATTTGATTTTACTTTAAAAGTTTGTCTCAAAAACATACGAAGTATGATTTTACTTCGTATAATCGGCTCTCCAAATCAAAATATTTTAACACACTGTAAAAAATAATTCAATGAATACAAATTAAATATTTAGAAAGATTATAAAATAAATATTTTAAAGATTTGAACAAAAAAAAACGAATGTTATTTTACGTTAAAATTTAGTCATAGTTGTAGCTAACATTTTCAATGCCTGGAAGCTGATATTCTTTCTTTCTTCTTTCTTCTTTTTTTTCGAGTAGCTAAAAAAATTAGCAGGCAAGCTTCTGCTGATACACCAAGCAGCAGCAGCAGCAGCTATACTATAGCTTTCGAAAAATCGTTTGATTTTTGTTTGATCAATTAATTATATCCCTTAATCAGTAAAAATCAATAACCAAATTTGGAGTGTTTCTTAGTTAGAACGATATCAATGTGTATGCAAGATTTTGAATCTGAATGACCTCCCGTTTTGAAGTTATACGTCGACACGTACATACCAAAATTTTTCATATATATAATATATATATATATATATATATATATATATATATATCGTCGTGTAATAAAAGTCACTAGAAGAGGAATATTAACCTACTCTAAACAACGTACATACCAAAATTTCTCATATATATATATATATATATATATATATCGTCGTGTAATAAAAGTCACTAGAAGAGGAATATTAACCTACTCTAAACAAATCGTAAAATCTAAGAAGTCCGTTTGGTGTAGGGGTTATGGGATCGGCCTGTCAGCTTGGCAGTCCGGTTTCAAGTCACGCACAGGGCGGTCTTCCGATCTATAGCTCTGCTGATGAGGCCTAATAGGCCGAAATGTACATACAGAGATTGATTTTTCTCGATTTGTTTAGCCATACATTTAATAGGTATTCCCGCCTAATTCATTATTAATTGATTAATTTTCAAGATTAGGTACGACTTCAATTAAGCACTTATTCTCCCAAAAATTATCGGCAAAAAGCCATTCTAAACAAACCGTGTTTACAACATATATATATATATATATATATATATATATACGTACATATGTATATACATATAAATATATGAATAATACTACAAATATTATTATTAGAGGAAAAATTAAGGGTTTACCATGGTTTCAATCAGATTGAAATGATTTCTTCCTACCCTACGTTACCTAAGTCGGTGTAATTCCTTAGTTAAATTACAGATATTTTTCGAATAATAACGGTTGAACGCTACGTTATTTTTCCTTCAATCTTTGCGTGCGGCCTGCGCACAAAAATTGAGAAAAAACAATGTATCATTCCACACCTATATTCATTTCTTAGTTCTCATTTCTTTATTTTTATTATATTATATAATAACTCTATTTTATATTGAGCACTCTACCAATAATATTGCACTTTGGCATACCGTTCTAGCAAAAGCTAAAACAGTGCCAATCCCACGCTATATATATATATATATATATATATATATATATATATATATATATATATATATGTATATATATATATATATATATATATATATATATATATATATATATATATATATATATATATATATATATATAAGATTTATCCAAAACTTGGTAGTAAGGGATGATTCTATATGTGATTTCTAAGATCCACTGTACTAATATTGATGATCCAGTATGTATAAATACAGCGAATCTTTAAATCACTAAAGAGAGCTCAATGTAAAATAACCTTTTAGATTATATACAGAGCAATATTTATCAATAAAGGAAGGAAGAACTCAATACAGTAATCCCATAATAAATTTATTTCGACGAAAATTGGGGCCCATATAAATCTAAGTTGATTTAAACCGGCTCCCCAAATTTTCGTCTCATCAGATGGGTCTCAATTCACTTATGGACAAGCATATCACAAAAAAAAACCAAAGAGCTGAATATATATAAATTCAAACAAAAACAAATAATAATAATTCTCATTTCATTGTTATTAATTTAATTCTAATTATAAATAATAGCTAGTCAAAGCAAAGAAATTTAATTCTAATTATATTTTAGGCGTTTAATATTACTAATCCATAGTTTTTATTGTTCTTTTTTTTGTATTTATCCTATTTAAAATGAATAACTACTTAAGACAAAAATTCCAATCTATTTAGTTAAATTTAATATTGTAGTTCTGACACTATTTTAGTGACCGACCCAAACTATTTCTACAATTGCAGATTGATTTAAATCTATTATTTAAAAGGATTTTCTTATCCGGGATAAGAATACTAAATATATGAATATATACATGAGCTTATACACAAATTCTTATGTGTGTTTTTCAACAACCTGTTTTTATATTATTACGTTTATGCACATACATACACACACATACATATACATCAAAATACTTTCGTGTGTGTTGGTTTGTGTATCCATTAAGTCATGCAGCAATTATTTACCTGATTTCATATTACCTGTTTATTATTATTACACAAAAATGTTTATAAATTAAATAGGAAAATTTAAATATTTTCTTATTTACCTCGTCTCATATTGTTAATAATTGAAAAAATATTCATTCAAATTTCAAAATTAAAAATTAAAATAAAAATTCAAACAAAAATAATCGATGAAAAATGTTTAAACTTTATTCATTTATTTTTAAAGAAAATAAAAATGTTTGTTGTTTTTTCTCATTGGAAAAATTTGAAAATTTCAATAAAATATTTTCCATCAATTTGAAGAAAAACAAATATTTTTTCGCTTGAAACAAAAATTCGTGGCCGAATTTCAGATATTTTTTTTTAATTTATGCAATCTTTTTTCTGGAAAAAATGAAAATATTTCTACTTTATTACAAAAATAAATTTCTCTGAATTCATTTAGAGAAAAATCTAAAATTTCCTCTTCAGTTTCGAATGATAGAAGTTCTTGTCCTTTTTCATTAAAACAAAATATTTTACAAGCATTTCGTGTTGCCGCCCAAAAATTCCCAGTTGAGGGATCAGCACGAATTAGGTTGGGCCTACTATCCTCAACACCTTCCCCTGATAGCCCAGTGTCAATGGTTTTTAGGTATTCCCCTTTTTCGCTGTAAAAATCGATTTTGAATTTCGATTGATCACATGTCAAAATTGTTTTTTTTATTTGACAAACAGAAAAGAAATTTTCACTTTCTGGGTCAAGGATTTTTTTTTTTTTAAAAAAGGAGGATTCTTTTCTCGTTCCAAAAAAATTAATTTCCGTTTCAAACTCCACTGCTGACAATTTACAACCAAAATTTCTGAAGAACTGAAAAAGATTTCCAATGGGAAGAAATCCTCTCCTTTTGGCATTAAACAAAACTCAGAAACCAATTGGCCCGATTCGTTTAATTCGATTATCGATTTGTTTCTCCCGTCAGCAAGAAAAATATGATTGTCTTTTTCGTTGACGACCATAGATCGAATCCAACGAAACTGGTTCGATACCGGCAGATGCCATTCGTGTTCTAATTGAATAACATTTTTTGAATAATTCAAAGAACCGGAACCAATTATTTGTTTTTTCAGTCCTTCAAGAAATTGCAAATAATAACTAGAAAAATTCATCCCGAGTTCACATTTCCTCAGCGGTTCGGTTATTTTCGGCTGGGGATGGCGGCCCAACGACGATAACGACGACAATCATAATGATGATGATGCCGCCAATTTCGTCCTCACCAACTCGACACCACAAACAAAGTCCGTTTTTTTATTTTGATCATTTTCCAATAAATGGTGCAAATTAATTCGAAAAATTTCTAATTTTTTCAATATTCTTTCATTTTCTCCTACCAACTGACGCCATTTTTTAACTTGCT
>JALAJA010001036.1:22500-32500 GCA_023376005.1 Doryteuthis pealeii
CGTTTTGGTGTGAGCTTTCGGATGTCTCTGGAGATATCGAATTTTTATTTCTTACTGTACAGCGTAGCGATTGCAAATATCGTGTTGGCAAGTGTTCGACCAGTCGTATCGTTCAGATTATGCTGGTTTGTTTTGTTTCTACGTGGCTAAGTCGTATTTTGCTGTGACTTGATCGGAGGATACTCCTTCAAAGGAAGAATACGCTTCACAGTCATTGCACTATTTATCCATTTTTTGTTTATTAGGTGTAGTCTAGTTGCGCTTTTGTGCTATTTGGGTACGTGTATGTCCTAGTTTGCCTTCCGTTTTGGAATTAGTGTTCAGGCAGACAAGCCTGTTCTCAAGGAGAAACCTCGGCTAGGAGATCACGTCCTGTTTTTGGGGTGTTGTGTAGGCCGAATTTCTATTGTTTTCGTTTCTTCTATCTTGTGCATCATGTCTCCCCAATATCATATGTTATGTTTGGGGGGGCGTGTCTGCATAGGAGGATAGCCCATTGGTTAAAATGTTTCCAATGTCCGTTTCGTCGCTGACGTTTGTGGCTGTAACATGAGACTATAGTTCATGCAGGGATTGCATTAAAGGGTACTCATGATAGGTTTGGATTTTTCCTATGCTGTTAAGTGATTTTAGCGCTCGAGGGCTGAGAGCATTCTACACCTCCTATAGTTGCATTGACGGAGTTTTTCCATGAGATGCTGACACAAACGTCCAGCCATTTCCAGATTCATGGTATTTTAGTTCTAAATCCACCATTGGTCAAACTCTTGTTCTTGTACAATATGACGTCTATATTATTTTCGGCTGCAGACGCCGTGAGTTCGGGGAGTTGGCCTTCGCTTTAGTGTTCTAACGTTAAAATGTTGCTAGTGGAGAGATTTTTTACATCTAAGTAGGTTTGTATTGAATTTGGGTTCTATGTTGTCTTATTAGATTATTGCGGTTAGGGTTATGTCTTCAGTAGAGTGTGGTCTTGTTTGTTTTTTATCTGGTTGTGAGAGGGTGTGATTTAGGTATGTGGTGTATTTGAGCCCGTAATTTTATTTATGAACACTGGGCCGGTGCTCGAACTCAGCAGAACGTGTACTCTTTTGATGCAGGAAGTAGTTGCTACAGGTTTTCTCAGCTTGTTAAGTCATGAAAGTTTCGGGTTAGGTCGAGTTATCGATAGTCTATCGGAGCTGTTTGACTCATCAATAGGCCTGGTCTTAGACTGATGAGGAAGCAGTATTGCCTAACGAACTGGGTTGATCCTGGCCGTGACCCGTTTTGAGTTCCTCCGCCCAGCATCTTATTGATGTACGGCCGTGGCCTATTTAGCTCTTCCGCCGCATCTCAAATCCACACGCTGCCTACCCATGTTTTGTTTGCATGCTGTCGGGGCATGTAATTTTTGCAGAAGAAGGAGAAAGAACAAAAGAATAAGGAGACGGTCAAGGAAAAGGGATCGAGGGGATAGAAGCTATAAATAAGTTAAGTTAGAAATAAGTTAGAAATAAGTAGGATAAGTTTTTAACTTTAAGTCCACAATCCCTCCTATATTACGTTAACGAAGTGGAGCAAGTGGCAGAGAGAAGTATGGAGAAAGAGGGGGGATAAAAGTGTGGCTACATCAATAGAAGGAAAAAGTTCATAAGGGTACTTTTAGAATATCGAAACCATAAAATTCATTACAGTGTTAATTCACATTCTAATACACAATGTTAAATGTTAAACGGGTTTTAGAACCAATACGAAACAAAATATTATTTTGAAAGTAAGTCTTTAAATTCAATTTAACAATTAAACGTTCACCTTGTTCGGTTCGGTTGACTTAACCATCAGTACCTTGTCAAGGAAATGGCACGTTATCAAGATTTATAGCGACTGAAAAGTTGCACGAGGAGGTTAAGACGAATCGCGAGCATAAGAATGGAGAGAGAAGAAAAAAAAAGAATAATAATAATAATGGGACGGCTACATCATAGAATGAAAGTTCATTAAGGGCTACTTTTAGAATTATCGTAACCATGCATGTTATATATTATATATATATATATATATATGAATATAATTAATATGCATGTATATTATAATATATATATATATATTAATATGCATGTATATATATATATATTGATATAAGATATTATATGCATGTTATATTATATATATATATATATATATATATTATATATATATTAATATGCATATATATATTATAATATATTATTATATGCATGTATAATATATATATATATATAATATATATATTAATATGCATGTATATATCATATATATATATATATATTAATATGCATGTAATAATTTATATTATATTTAATATGCATGTATATATATATTATATATATATATTAATATGCATGTATTTATATATATATATATATTATATTATATGCATGTATATATATATTATTATATATATATAATAGCATGTATATATAATTATATATTATATATTATATTAATATGCATGTATATATTATATATTATATTAAATGCATGTATATTATATATATGTATGATAATATGCATATATATATAAATATATATATATATAATATATATTGATATTAGATATAATATGCTATGTATATATATATATATATCTTTATATATAAATAGATATATAGCATAAATATATATATATATATTATAATAATATATAGATATATATATGATAATAGATATTATAGCATGTATAATATATATATATATTATAGTATATATATATATATATATATTGATATATAGATATTTGATATGCATGTATAATATTATATATATAATATATATATAATATATTGATATAGATTATTGGATATGCAGTATATATATACATTATATATATATATAATTAATATTATATATAGATATTGATATGCATGTATATATATATATATATATATAATATATTATATATGATATTAGATATTGATATGCATGTATTTATATATATATATATATATATATATATATATATATATTGATATATAATATGATATTCATGTATATATATATATATATATATATATATATATATATAGATATATTAATATGATATGCATGTATATCAAATATTATAATAATATATATATTATATATATTGATATATAGATATTGATATGCCATGTTATATATATATATAATATATATATATAATATATATATATATTGATTATATATTAATATGATGTATATAATATAATATATAATATATATTATATATATATATATTGAAATGATATTAATATGGCATGTATAGTAATATATATATATATATATATATATAATATATATATATTGATATATAGAGTTAATATGCAGTATATATATCATATATATATAATTATATATAATGATATAGATATTAATAGATGTAATATTATATATATATATAATATTATGATATAGATATAATATGCATGTATATATATATATATAATATATATATATATATAGATATAGATAATTATATGCATGTAATATAATATATATTGATATATATATATAATATATGAATATAATATTATATGCATGTATATATATATATATTATATATATATATATATTGATATATAGATATTAATAGCATGATATAGTTATATATATATATATATATATATATATATATTATTATAGATATTAATATGATGTATATATATATATATATTGATATATAGGATATTTAATATGCATGTATAATTATTATATTAGAATATATAGATATTATATGCATGTATATATAATATATATTATATTGATATATAGATATTAATATGCATGTATATATTATATATATATGATATTAGATATTAATATGCATGTTATATATATATATATGATATATAATATTAATATGCATTATATATATATAATGATATATAGATATAAGATGGCATGTATATAATATATATATATATATATATATATATAGATATTAATATGCATGTTATATAATATATATATATATTATTATATATATATTATATGATTTAATATGCATGTATATATATTATATATATATATATATATATATATATGTATTAATATAGTATTAAATTTTGATAGAGGAATATTATATAATTGATAGATTATCAATTCCACGAACAGACAATCGCAAACACCATGCGACATCTGGAGCACTGAACAGCTGTTTCAACTTACCTGTCTATCAGCAGTGATTACCACATTCAATTTATCAATTTATATATAATTCCTCTTATCAAAAATTTAATACTATACCTTTGCCATTAGTGGTTGAGAGATTCTAGGCCCCGAATTGGGAAGTCGTTTCTGGGAGTGACCTTGCCTTCTGTAATCCTGCGATGGGATCACGGCAATCAGTTAGGTGGTTGGCAGTTTGAATTAATGTCACCATTGACTAGATTGATTTGGCATTCCTCCGTTTGTGGCATGGCTGGTGGTCCCCCAGTGCTTGTTTGAGTTCCCCGCTCTTCACGTGGGTGCGCTGGTTCAATCTTAGTTTGAGGCGGAGATAATACTAACGCGGGTATTGCACTGCTTGATCTGAGTCCTTAGTGACGTCGAAACAGCCTGTCCAGTGCCTTCGATGTCGCAAATGGTGTTTGCGAGTTTCTGGTCGTGGGTAATTATGTGATTCATTATATATATATATATATATATATATATATATATAAATATTATATATAAACATCCCGTGTTTGTCTACTTTCTCCACAATATATATTATATAAGATAAAGTAAGTCGTCGGGCTCCTAAAAGTCGGTATTAGCCAGTCAGCGAGGGGCCCTATTCCCCTTTTGTCAATTAACCACAAGTGGTTTCCTTCGATACCAGCCCTCGCCAACTCAGGTTATGCGTTAGCACAGGTTATCCTGTGCGGTAAAGTTTTAAGGAGGTTGTGATTATAGTGTGGCGCTCCAATTTCTCATCAGACGCAAACACCAATCTCCTATGCCTTAGCACTAGTGATAAATGCAAAATGTTATACGCTAAGTCACTAAAAAGGCACTTTGACTTAGCCAGGATTATAAGAAATTTCATTGTGGGAACAAAAGGATGAAAAGAAATGAAATGACGTGATCCCGTAACGATTTCTCTCCACTTGCAAATTGGAAAGAAGAAAGGAGAGAACGAGAATCGTGAGACGACCTGGGAGAGAGAGAGTGTAGGTAAGAAGAAGGGTGAGATCACTTGTAGTTAAAGAAAGAAAAGAGAGAGGAGAGGAGGAATGGGATCCGTTAAAGAAAGAGAAAAGCTGAGAGTAGGAGGAATGGGAGATCATCTGTGTAAAGAAAGAAAAGAGAGAGAGTAGGAGGAAATGGGGATACGTGTTAAAGAAAGGGAAAAAGAGAGAGAGAGATAGGATGAATGGGATCACGTGTTAAAGAAAGAACAAGAGATGAGAGTAGGAGGAATGGGAACACGTGTTTTTAAAAAAAGAAAAAGAGAGTACGTCAGAAAGGAATGGGTAGATGACGATCCGACATTTAATGCTCTTTTTCTTTCAAGGGTTAAAGCGCTTGTTTTACAATTTAATGTAACATTCGACGATTGCAAAAAAAATGACCAAAAAATCAGTAATTATCGATTTTAATGGAAATTTTCAGTATTGATTTATCAATAAATGAATTTTATAATGAATCAGTAATTTGTTTCAAACTTTGATTTAATATTTTGTGCACCTATGAAATGTAAATATAAAAATTCATATTCAAAGATATGAAATGGCCTGATGTTAATTTTAAAATGTATATTTTTACGATTTCTAGAAATTAAATATCTATTTTAATTCAAAGCTTATTTATTACATTAAAGTATATTTGAAAGAAAAACTGATGTTTTTCTCCTAAGCAGAAAAATATCGATGTAATCTAATTTTGCTTTTATAGTAATAGCAAATTAAATAATTATCGAAATTGCGTCGTAAAAAAAAGAAATCTCCAAAATTTAATTTATTTATTATTTTTTTTACATTTTATTTTCGATTTTCAGGTACTTTACATCTTTCTAATTTTTTTTTTTTTTGTTTCTATTCTCGGTCTTTTTGATCTCTTAATTTCTACTGTATTAGAAACTATTAAGACCAACGAAAAATTACGCCCCCAACCCATAGGGGGGGGGGGTGAAAATAAGTGTTCCTATAAAAATGAGAAGTTTTGAAATAAAAGACATAATGCAATATAAAGATCATATTGTAAATTATGACCACTGTCTGCTTCGAACTAAGTTCAATTTTAAAATCCGAATTAATTACTTGACTTTTTGGTAAATTATTTTTTGTAGGTGGGTCGCAGGGATCTACAAGATCATTTTGTCAAAATGATTTTTTCAGCGTATCTGACTCTCATCCCTTTGCAGTACCACATATATTCATATTATATTATATTATACTTTCATCTCATGGAAATAATATATTTGATATCTGATATTATAAATATATCAATTAGAAAGATAACGAAATTAAAACTAAAGAACGCATATTAAAATATGAACTTATTAATTTCACTTGTTCTATAATTAAAGATTCATTCAGAGGATTATTATAATACGGCTGGGGAACAAAAAGTCCACAATCAGATAATACTTTTTCTTTTTTTTAAGATTGCCCCAACCCATCTTTTCAAAAAAGAGAAAAATAAAAAGAAAGGAAGAAGGAAAAAAGCATACTGATTGTAAAAATGATTCAGTCTCTGCTATCTTTCTTATGAGAACTCATATTTTAAAAAACTAAATATGACGATCCAACAAAAAGATTTAATAGAAAATTTATGCACACAATTTCTCCCACCATTTTTATTCTAAAATGCTTTATATGTACGAAACTGTATGAGTCCACCTACATTTTACTGTTTTAAATGACCCACTATAAGTAAACAGGTTTTTTCGTTCCTTTGTATACATATATCGCTTTCTCAATCTTGGTTTCTATATCATCAAGATAATCGATTACAATTTTTAAAAAATGAATAAATAAATAAATTTTACAAAGTTCACCAGGAATATAAAACGCATGAAAGTTGTTATATTTATTTTATAAATGTATTTGTCTATATACATATATACATGCCATATACAACATACGACATTATACATATTGTATATTACCTATTGCTCCACACCCATCCACATATATATATGGTGTCGTGTTCTCTGTGTGTAAAATTAAAACAAAACAGATGTCTCATGTTTAGACAATTTTTATTTTAAACCAATGATTAGGAGTAGGCGAGCAAATTATTGATAAAATAAATTACAAATGAATGTCGCCATTTTCTGCCCCATCCCCTTCCCTCAAATTTTATAACTCGGAAATTATTATCGCATCAATTGGCAAGCTCAAATTTGGTGGGATTGTCTTATTTAAACCCTAGTCTTACACTGTTACAAAATTTCAGTAAGGTTTGTGGTTGACACTGTGTGAAAAAAATTACCATATATATATATAAGTCTCAATCATATAATAATATATCAATTTAATATATGTGCGTGTGTGTGTGTTGTGTGTGTCTTTGTGATTGTCGTTTCTTGTTATTGCCTACTGTATGCATGGAAAGACTCGTAAAGCCAGGACGATGTTTTTAAAAGAATTCAAACGTATTTACTGTTTTTATTATTTCATTCATGCGTGAAAACTGACCCAATCGGCAAATGTACGCCCCAGAATAAGTTTGGTTACGTAAACGTGGCGAAACACGGTGTCTGACTTGATTTTTAGGTTAGATTAGCATGAATGAACATTAAAATAAAAACAGTAAATCCTTGGAATTCTTTAAACATCCGTCTTTTCGTCTTTCCATGCAACAGTAGGCCAAATACAAGAAAACACACACACACACACACAACACACACCACACACATATATATTATATATATATATATATATATATATATATGGGTAATTCCATGTCACCCACCCTTCTGAAATTTTGTACAGGTGTAGACAGGTTAAAATTTAAGACAATTCCCCAAATTGGCTTCCAAATTCGAAATATTTCTCGATTATAAATTTGACGGGGAGAGGGGAGGGGCAGAGAAAAAAATGCGACATTTTGTAATTTTATTTTTATCAATAAAATGTGCTCGCCTACTCCTAAATACTTTGGTTTAAATAAATTGTATTAAACATGAGACATCTGTTTTGTTTATTTTACACCACACACACACACACACATATATATATGTGTAGTGTGTACATAGGTATTATACATATATGTATATATGGTACCGTATGGATGTATATGCAGTATATATGATATATACAAATACATTTATATAAATATACAAACTTTCATCTTATATTCTGATCCTGCTGTGAAACTTTGTAAAATTATTATTTTATTCATTTTAAAATAATTATCTTGATAGATATAGAGACCCAAAGATTGAAGAAAAGCGAATATGTATACAAAGGACACGAAAAACACCTGTTTAACTTATGTGGGGTCATTTTTTAACAGTAAATGTAGGTGGACTCATACAGTTTCCGTACATAAAACACATTTAGAATAGAAAATGGGTGGGAGGAAATTGTCGTTCATAAATTTCTATAAAATCTCTGTGGATCGTCAATTTTAGTGGTTTTAAATATGAATGTTCTATAAGAAGATAAGAGACTGCAATCATTTTAGCATCTTCTTTTTTCCTTCTTCCTTTCTTTTATTTTCTTTTTTTTGAAAATGGGGTTGGGGGCAATCTTAAGGAAAAAAGAAAAAAAGTAATTTATTATTGCTTTTTTCCCCAGCGTATTATAGATCAATCTCTCTTGAATGATTTTTATATTAGAAACCAAGTGAAAATATAATAACGTGTCATATTTTATATGCGTTCTTATTTAATTTCGTTAGGTCTTTTAATTCTGAATATATTTTCTAATATCAGATTATTCAAAATTAATTATTATATTTCATAATATTAATATATATATATGATATATGTAGGTATACTGCAAAATGAGCCTAAAATCCATTTTGACCAAAATGATTTAGACCGCCACCCTACAAAATATTTACAAAAAATCGAGAATTATCGGATTTAATGAAACTTTTAGTGTTTATTATTAATAAAATGATCTTTATAATGCATTATTATTTTATTTAAAACTTTCTGATTTTTTTTGACACTTAATTCACCCCCCCCCTATGTTGGGAGGTACATATTCGAGGTTGGTCCTTATAGTTTCTAATTACAGTAGAAATAAAGATAAAAGACCGAAGTTATGAATAGAACAAAAAAAAATTAAGAAATTATAGAAAATAAGTACCGAAAAATCGTAAAAAAATGTAAAAAAATATAAATAATTAATATTTTGGAGATTTCTTTTTTACTCATTTCATAATTATTTAATTGCTATTATCTTATAAAAGAAAAAAATTATACATCGATATTTTTGCTTTAAAAACAATCAGTTTTTCTTCAAAAAATATACTTTAATGTACTAAAATAAGGTTTGAATTAATAGATATTTATTTCTAGAATCTAAAATATAACATTTTAAAATTAAATTCAGGCATTTCATATTTTTGAATGAATTTTATATATTCATTTTTCATAGCAAAAATATTAAATCAAAGTTTTGAAACCAAATAACTGATTTCATTAAAATTCATTAATTGATAAATCAATACTGAAAATTTCATATTAAAATCGGATAATTACCATGATTTTTGTCATTTTTTTTGCAATCGCGAATGTTACATTAATTGTAAACAAGCGCTTTAAAAACCTTGAAAAAGAGCATTAATGTCGGATCGTGATCTCCCATTCCTCCTACTCTCTCTTTTCTTTTTTTTAACACGTGATTCCATTCTCTACTCCTCTCTTTTCTTTCTTTAACACGTGATCTCCCATTCTCTACTCTCTCTCTCTTTTCTTTCTTTAACACGTGATCTCCCATTCCTCCTACTCTCTCTCTTTTCTTTCCTTTAACACGTGATCTTCCATTCCTCCTACTCTCGCTCTTTTCTTTCTTTAACGTGATCTTCCCATTCCTCCTACTCTCTCTCTTTTCTTTCT
>JALAJA010001036.1:45000-72773 GCA_023376005.1 Doryteuthis pealeii
TGTCGGATGTACAGTGAACAATTAGAAAAGAATGTCATTCGAAATGCAAGATATTGGTTTGAATTACGAGGAAATTTTAAAAAGAACTGAGAGAGAAAATGCACGAAATGTGCGAGGAATTGAGGAGATTAAAAAATGAGCAAGTTAAAAAATGGCGTCAGTTGGTAGGAGAAAATGAAAGAATATTGAAAAAATTAGAAATTTTCGAATTAATTTGCACCATTTATTGGAAAATGATCAAAATAAAAAAACGGACTTTGTTGTGGTGTCGAGTTGGTGAGGACGAAATTGGCGGCATCATCATCATTATGATTGTCGTCGTTATCGTCGTTGGGCCGCCATCCCCAGCGAAATAACCGAACCGCTGAGGAAATGTGAACTCGGGATGAATTTTTCTAGTTATTATTTGCAATTTCTTGAGGACTGAAAAAACAAATAATTGGTTCCGGTTCTTTGAATTATTCAAAAAATGTTATTCAATTAGAACACGAATGGCATCTGCCGTATCGAACCAGTTTTCGTTGGATTCGATCTATGGTCGTCAACGAAAAGACAATCATATTTTTCTTGCTGCGGGAGAAACAAATCGATAATCGAATTAAACGAATCGGGCAATTGGTTTCTGAGTTTGTTTAATGCAAAAGGAGAGGATTCTTCCATTGGAAATCTTTTTCAGTTCTTCAGAAATTTTGTTGTAAATTGTCAGCAGTGGAGTTTGAAACGGAAATTAATTTTTTTTGGAACGAGAAAGAATCCTCCTTTTTTAAAATAAAAAAATCCTTGACCCAGAAAGTGAAAATTTCTTTTCTGTTTGTCAAATAAAAAAAACAATTTTGACATGTGATCAATCGAAATTCAAAATCGATTTTTACAGCGAAAAAGGGGAATACCTAAAAACCATTGACACTGGGCTATCAGGGGAAGGTGTTGAGGATAGTAGGCCCAACCAATTCGTGCTGATCCCTCAACTGGGAATTTTTGGGCGGCAACACGAAATGCTTGTAAAATATTTTGTTTTAATGAAAAAGGACAAGAACTTCTATCATTCGAAACTGAAGAGGAAATTTTAGATTTTTCTCTAAATGAATTCAGAGAAATTTATTTTTGTAATAAAGTAGAAATATTTTCATTTTTTCCAGAAAAAGATTGCATAAATTAAAAAAAAATATCTGAAATTCGGCCACGAATTTTTGTTTCAAGCGAAAAAATATTGTTTTTCTTCAAATTGATGGAAAATATTTTATTGAAATTTTCAAATTTTTCCAATGAGAAAAACAACAAACATTTTTATTTTCTTTAAAAATAAATGAATAAAGTTTAAACATTTTTTCATCGATTATTTTTGTTTGAATTTTTATTTTAATTTTAATTTTGAAATTTGAATGAATATTTTCAATTTTTAAAATATGAGACGAGGTAAATAAGAAAATATTTAAATTTTCCTATTAATTTATAAACATTTTTGTGTATAATAATAAACAGGTAATATGAAATCAGGTAAATAATTGCTGCATGACTTAATGGATACACAAACCAACACACACGAAAGTATTTTGATGTATATGTTATGTGTGTGTATGTATGTGCATAAACGTATAATATAAAAACATTGTTGAAAAACACACATAAGAATTTGTGTATAAGCTCATGTATATATTCATATATTTAGTATTCTTATCCCAGATAAGAAAATCCTTTTAAATAATAGATTTAAATCAATCTGCAATTGTAGAAATAGTTTGGGTCGGTCACTAAAATAGTGTCAGAACTACAATATTAAATTTAACTAAATAGATTGGAATTTTTGTCTTAAGTAGTTATTCATTTTAAATAGGATAAATACAAAAAAAAGAACAATAAAAACTATGGATTAGTAATATAAACGCTAAAAATATAATTAGAATTAAATTTCTTTGCTTTGACTAGCTATTATTTATAATTAGAATTAAATTAATACAATGAAATGAGAATTATTATTATTTGTTTTTGTTTGAATTTATATATATCAGCTCTTTGGGTTTTTTTGTGATATGCTTGTCCATAAGTGAATTGAGACCCATCTGATGAAGACGAAAATTTGGGGAGCCGGTTTAAATCAACTTAGATTTATATGGGCCCCAATTTTCGTCGAAATAAATTATTATGGGATTACTGTATTGAGTTCTTCCTTCCTTTATTGATAAATATTGCTCTGTATATAATCTAAAAGGTTATTTTACATTGAGCTCTCTTTAGTGATTTAAAGATTCGCTGTATTTATACATACTGGATCATCAAATTAGTACAGTGGATCTTAGAAATCACATATAGAATCATCCCTTACTACCAAGTTTTGGATAAATCTATATATAGTATATATATATATATATATATATATATATATATATATAC
The DNA here is from genome assembly GCA_023376005.1 of Doryteuthis pealeii. Taxonomy (NCBI): domain Eukaryota; kingdom Metazoa; phylum Mollusca; class Cephalopoda; order Myopsida; family Loliginidae; genus Doryteuthis; species Doryteuthis pealeii. The sequence goes on from JALAJA010001036.1 coordinate 47,392, forward strand.
TATATATATATACTATAATATATATATATATATATATATATATATATATTATATATTATATAGCGTGGGATGGCACTGTTTTAGCTTTTGCTAGACGGTATGCCAAAGTGCAATTTATTGTAGAGTGCTCAATATAAATAGAGTTATTATATAATATAATAAAATAAAGAAATGAGAACTAAGAAATGAATATAGGTGTGGAATGATACATTGTTTTTTCTCAATTTTTGTGCGCAGGCCGCACGCAAAGATTGAAGGAAAAATAACGTAGCGTTCAACCGTTATTATTCGAAAAATATCTGTAATTTAACTAAGGAATTAACCGACTTAGGTAACGTAGGGTAGGAAGAAATCATTTCAATCTGATTGAAACCATGGTAAACCCTTAATTTTTCCTCTAATAATAATATTTGTAGTATTATTCATATATTTATATGTATATACAATGTACTGATATATATATATATATAATATATATATATATGTTGAAACACGTGTTTAGAATGGCTTTTTGCCGATAATTTTTGGAGAATAAGTGCTTAATTGAAGTCGTACCTAATCTTGAAAATTAATCAAAATAAATGAATTAGGCGGGAATACCTATTAAATGTATGGCTAAACAAATCGAGAAAAATCAATCTCTGTATGTACATTTCGGCCTATTAGGCCTCATCAGCAGAGCTATAGATCGGAAGACGCCCTGTGCGTGACTTGAAACGGTCTCTCTCCTCACACATTAACTGATTGTGTATGTTTGAAGATGAGAGTTTACTTGCTGAACTAATAATAACCCCTAATCTCAAGAAAATAAATCAGTTAAAAGAAAAACCCCCAAAGTGAATCGAAGAAACGAAATGGAAAGATAGTTGGGTGTAAACCTGGTTGCAAGATGCAAAGACGACATCACACATAACTGATGTGTATGTTGAAGATGAGAGTTTACTTGCTGAACTAATAATAACCCCTAATCTCAAGAAATAAATGCAGTTAAAAGAAAAACCCCAAAGTGAATCGGAAGAAACGAAATGGAAAGATAGTTGGTGTAAACTGGTTGTAAGATGCAAAACGACATCACACATAACTGATGTGTATGTTGAAGATGAAGAGTTTACTTGCTGAACTAATAATAACCCCTAATCTCAAGAAATAAATGCAGTTAAAATAAAAACCCAAAGTGACTCGAAGAAACGAAATGGAAAGATAGTTGGTTAAACTTGGTTGTAAGATGCAAATACGACATCACACATAACTGATGTGTATGTTGAAGATGAGAGTTTACTTGCTGAACTAATAATAACCCCTAATCTCAAGAAATAAATGCAGTTAAAATAAAAAACCCCAAAGTGACTCTGAAGAAACGAAATGGAAAGATAGTTGGTGTAAACTTGGTTGTAAGATGCAAATACGACATCACACATAACTGATGTGTATGTTGAAGATGAGAGTTTACTTGCTGAACTAATAATAACCCCTAATCTCAAGAAATAAATGCAGTTAAAAAAAAACCCCAAAGTGACTCTGAAAGAAACGAAATGGAAAGATAGTTGGTGTAAACTTGGTTGCTAAGATGCAAATACGACATCACACATAAACTGATGTGTATGTTGAAGATGAGAGTTTACTTGCTGAACTAATAATAACCCCTAATCTCAAGAAATAAATGCAGTTAAAAAAAACCCCAAAGTGACTCTGAAGAAACGAAATGGAAAGATAGTTGGTGTAAACTTGGTTGTAAGATGCAAAGACGACATCACACATAACTGATGTGTATGTTGAAGATGAGAGTTTACTTGCTGAACTAATAATAACCCCTAATCTCAAGAAATAAATGCAGTTAAAATAAAAACCCCAAAGTGACTCTGAAGAAACGAAATGGAAAGATAGTTGGTTGTAAACTTGGTTGTAAGATGCAAATACGACATCACACATAACTGATGTGTATGTTGAAGATGAGAGTTTACTTGCTGAACTAATAATAACCCCTAATCTCAAGAAATAAAACAGTTAAAAAAAAACCCCAAAGTGACTCTGAAGAAACGAAATGGAAAGATAGTTGGTGTAAATTGGTTGAAGATTCAAATACGACTCACACATAACTGATGTGTATGTTGAAGATGAGAGTTTACTTGCTGAACTAATAATAACCCCTAATCTCAAGAAATAAATGCAGTTAAAAGAAAAACCCCAAAGTGAATCGGAAGAAACGAAATGGAAAGATAGTTGGTGTAAACTTGGTTGCAAGATTCAAATACGACATCACACATAACTGATGTGTATGTTGAAGATGAGAGTTTACTTGCTGAACTAATAATAACCCCTAATCTCAAGAAATAAATGCAGTTAAAAGAAAAACCCCAAAGTGAATCGGAAGAAACGAAATGGAAAGATAGTTGGTGTAAATTTGGTTGCAAGATTCAAATACGACATCACACATAACTGATGTGTATGTTGAAGATGAGAGTTTACTTGCTGAACTAATAATAACCCCTAATCTCAGAAATAAATGCAGTTAAAAGAAAAACCCCAAAGTGACTCTGAAGAAACGAAATGGAAAGATAGTTGGTGTAAACTTGGTTGTAAGATTGCAAAGACGACATCACACATAACTGATGATTATGTTGAAGATGAGAGTTTACTTGCTGAACTAATAATAACCCCTAATCTCAAGAAATAAATGCAGTTAAAATAAAAAACCCCAAAGTGACTCTGAAGAAAACGAAATGGAAAGATAGTTGGTGTAAACTTGGTTGCAAGATTCAAATACGACTCACACATAACTTGATGTTATGTTGAAGATGAGAGTTTACTTGCTGAAACTAATAATAACCCCTAATCTCAAGAAATAAATGCAGTTAAAAGAAAAAAACCCAAAGTGACTCTGAAGAAACGAAATGGAAAGATAGTTGGTGTAAACTTGGTTGCAAGATTCAAATACGACGTCACACATAACTGATGTGTATGTTGAAGATGAGAGTTTACTTGCTGAACTAATAATAACCCCTAATCTCAAGAAATAAATGCAGTTAAAAGAAAAACCCCAAAGTGACTCTGAAGAAACGAAATGGAAAGATAGTTGGTGTAAACTTGGTTGTAAGATGCAAAGACGCATCACACATAACTGATGTGTATGTTGAAGATGAGAGTTTACTTGCTGAACTAATAATAACCCCTAATCTCAAGAAATAAATGCAGTTAAAATAAAAACCCCCAAAGTGACTCTGAAGAAACGAAATGGAAAGATGTTGGTGTAAACTTGGTTGTAAGATTCAAAGACGACATCACACATAACTGATTGTATGTTGAAGATGAGAGTTTACTTGCTGAACTAATAATAACCCCTAATCTCAAGAAATAAATGCAGTTAAAAAAAAACCCCAAAGTGACTCTGAAGAAAGAAATGGAAAGATAGTTGGTGTAAACTTGGTTGTAAGATGCAAATACGACATCACACATAACTGAATGTGTATGTTGAAGATGAGAGTTTACTTGCTGAACTAATAATAACCCCTAATCTCAAGAAATAAATGCAGTTAAAAGAAAAACCCCAAAGTGACTCTGAAGAAACGAAATGGAAAGATAGTTGGTGTAAACTTGGTTGAAGATGCAAATAGACGACATCACACATAACTGATGTGTATGTTGAAGATGAGAGTTTACTTGCTGAACTAATAATAACCCCTAATCTCAAGAAATAAATGCAGTTAAAATAAAAACCCCAAAGTGACTCTGAAGAAACGAAATGGAAAGATAGTTGGTTGTAAACTTGGTTGTAAGATTCAAATACGACATCACACATAACTGATGTGTATGTTGAAGATGAGAGTTTACTTGCTGAACTAATAATAACCCCTAATCTCAAGAAATAAATGCAGTTAAAATAAAAACCCCAAAGTGACTCTGAAGAAACGAAATGGAAAGATAGTTGGTGTAAACTTGGTTGAAGATTCAAATACGACATCACACATAACTGATGTGTATGTTGAAGATGAGAGTTTCTTGCTGAACTAATATAAACCCCTAATCTCAAGAAATAAATGCAGTTAAAAGAAAAACCCCAAAGTGAATCGGAAGAAACGAAATGGAAAGATAGTTGGTGTAACTTGGTTGCAAGATTCAAAACGACATCACACATAACTGATGTGTATGTTGAAGATGAGAGTTTACTTGCTGAACTAATAATAACACCTAATCTCAAGAAATAAATGCAGTTAAAAGACAAACCCCAAAGTGACTCTGAAGAAACGAAATGGAAAGATAGTTTGTGTAAACTTGGTTGCAAGATTCAAATACGACGTCACACATAACTGATGTGTATGTAAGATGAGAGTTTACTTGCTGAACTAATAATAACCCCTAATCTCAAGAAATAAATGCAGTTAAAATAAAAACCCCAAAGTGACTCTGAAGAAACGAAATGGAAAGATCGTTGGTGGAAACTTGGTTGTAAGATGCAAAGACGACATCACACATAACTGATTGTATGTTGAAGATGAGAGTTTACTTGCTGAACTAATAAATAACCCCTAATCTCAAGAAATAAATGCAGTTAAAATAAAAACCCCAAAGTGACTCTGAAGAAACGAAATGGAAAGATAGTTGGTGTAAACTTGGTTGCAAGATTCAAATACGACGTCACACATAACTGATGTGTATGTTGAAGATGAGAGTTTACTTGCTGAACTAATAATAACCCCTAATCTCAAGAAATAAATGCAGTTAAAAGAAAACCCCAAAGTGACTCTGAAGAAACGAAATGGAAAGATAGTTGGTGTAAACTTGGTTGGAAGATTCAAATACGACATCACACATAACTGATTGTATGTTGAAGATGAGAGTTTACTTGCTGAACTAATAATAACCCCTAATCTCAAGAAATAAATGCAGTTAAAAGAAAAACCCCAAAGTGATCGAAGAAACGAAATGGAAAGATAGTGTGTGTAAACTTGGTTGCAAGATTCAAAACGACTCACACATAACTGATGTGTATGTTGAAGATGAGAGTTTACTTGCTGAACTAATAATAACCCCTAATCTCAAGAAATAAATGCAGTTAAAAAGAAAACCCCAAAGTGAATCGGAAGAAACGAAAAGGAAAGATATTGGTGTAAACTTGGTTGCAAGATCAAATACGACATCACACATAACTGATGTGTATGTTGAAGATGAGAGTTTACTTGCTGAACTAATAATAACCCCTAATCTCAAGAAATAAATTGCAGTTAAAAGAAAAACCCCAAAGTGAATCGGAAGAAACGAAATGGAAGATAGTTGGTGTAAACTTGGTTGCAAGATGCAAATACGACATCACACATAACTGATGTGTATGTTGAAGATGAGAGTTTACTTGCTGAACTAATAATAACCCCTAATCTCAAGAAAATAAATGCAGTTAAAAGAAAAACCCAAAGTGAATCGGAAGAAACGAAATGGAAAGATAGTTGGTGTAAACTTGGTTGTAAGATGCAAAACGACATCACACATAACTGATGTGTATGTTGAAGATGAGAGTTTACTTGCTGAACTAATAATACCCCTAATCTCAAGAAATAAATGCAGTTAAAAAAAAACCCCAAAGTGAATCGAAGAAACGAAATGGAAAGATAGTTGGTGTAAACTTGGTTGTAAGATTCAAATACGACATCACACATAACTGATGTGTATGTTGAAGATGAGAGTTTACTTGCTGAACTAATAATAAACCCCTAATCTCAAGAAATAAATGCAGTTAAAAGAAAAACCCCAAAGTGAATCGGAAGAAACGAAATGGAAAGATAGTTGGTGTAAACTTGGTTGTAAGATTCAAATACGACATCACACATAACTGATGTGATGTTGAAGATGAGAGTTTACTTGCTGAACTAATAATAACCCCTAATCTCAAGAAATAAATGCAGTTAAAAGAAAAACCCCAAAGTGAATCGGAAGAAACGAAATGGAAAGATAGTTGGTGTAAATTGGTTGCAAGATTCAAATACGACATCACACATAACTGATGTGTATGTTGAAGATGAGAGTTTACTTGCTGAACTAATAATAACCCCTAATCTCAAGAAATAAATGCAGTTAAAAGAAAAACCCCAAAGTGAATCGAAGAAACGAAATGGAAAGATAGTTGGTGAAACTTGGTTGTAAGATGCAAAGACGACATCACACATAACTGATTGTATGTTGAAGATGAGAGTTTACTTGCTGAACTAATAATAACCCCTAATCTCAAGAAATAAATGCAGTTAAAAGAAAAACCCCAAAGTGAATCGAAGAAACGAAATGGAAAGATAGTTGGTGTAAACTTGGTTGCAAGATTCAAATACGAACTCACACATAACTGATGTGTATGTTGAAGATGAGAGTTTACTTGCTGAACTAATAATAACCCCTAATCTCAAGAAATAAATGCAGTTAAAAGAAAAACCCCAAAGTGAATCGGAAGAAACGAAATGGAAAGATAGTTGGTGTAAACTTGGTTGAAGATGCAAATACGACATCACACATAACTGATGTGTATGTTGAAGATGAGAGTTTACTTGCTGAAACTAATAATACCCCTAATCTCAAGAAATAAATGCAGTTAAAAGAAAAACCCCAAAGTGAATCGGAAGAAACGAAATGGAAAGATAGTTGGTGTAAACTTGGTTGTAAGATGCAAAACGACATCACACATAACTGATGTGTATGTTGAAGATGAGAGTTTACTTGCTGAACTAATAATAACCCCTAATCTCAAGAAATAAATGCAGTTAAAAGAAAAACCCCAAAGTGAATCGAAGAAACGAAATGGAAGATAGTTGGTGTAAACTTGGTTGCAAGATTCAAATACGACGTCACACATAACTGATGTGTATGTTGAAGATGAGAGTTTACTTGCTGAACTAATAATAACCCCTAATCTCAAGAAATAAATGCAGTTAAAGAAAAACCCCAAAGTGAATCGGAAGAAACGAAATGGAAAGATAGTTGGTGTAAATTGGTTGTAAGATTCAAATACGACATCACACATAACTGATGTGTATGTTGAAGATGAGAGTTTACTTGCTGAACTAATAATAACCCCTAATCTCAAGAAATAAATGCAGTTAAAAAAAACCCCAAAGTGAATCTGAAGAAACGAAATGGAAAGATAGTTGGTGTAAACTTGGTTGTAAGATGCAAATACGACATCACACATAACTGATGTGTATGTTGAAGATGAGAGTTTACTTGCTGAACTAATAATAACACCCCTAATCTCAAGAAATAAATGCAGTTAAAAGAAAAAACCCCAAAGTGACTCTGAAGAAACGAAATGGAAAGATAGTTGGTGAAACTTGGTTGCAAGATCAAATGACGACATCACACATAACTGATTGTATGTTGAAGATGAGAGTTTACTTGCTGAACTAATAATAACACCCTAATCTCAAGAAATAAATGCAGTTAAAAAAAAACCCCAAAGTGACTCTGAAGAAACGAAATGGAAAGATAGTTGGTGTAAACTTGGTTGCAAGATTCAAATACGAATCACACATAACTGATGTGTATGTTGAAGATGAGAGTTTACTTGCTGAACTAATAATAACCCTAATCTCAAGAAATAAATGCAGTTAAAAGAAAAACCCCAAAGTGAATCTGGAAGAAACGAAATGGAAAGATAGTTGGTGTAAACTTGGTTGTAAGATGCAAATACGACATCACACATAACTGATGTGTATGTTGAAGATGAGAGTTTACTTGCTGAACTAATAATAACCCCAATCTCAAGAAATAAATGCAGTTAAAAGAAAAACCCAAAGTGACTCTGAAGAAGAAACGAAATGGAAAGATCGTTGGTGTAAACTTGGTTGTAAGATGCAAAGACGACATCACACATAACTGATGTGTATGTTGAAGATGAGAGTTTACTTGCTGAACTAATAATAACCCCTAATCTCAAGAAATAAATGCAGTTAAAAGAAAAACCCCAAAGTGACTCTGAAGAAACGAAATGGAAGATAGTTGGTGTAAACTTGGTTGTAAGATCAAAGACGACATCACACATAACTGATTGTATGTTGAAGATGAGAGTTTACTTGCTGAACTAATAATAACCCCTAATCTCAAGAAATAAATGCAGTTAAAAAAAAACCCCAAAGTGATCTGAAGAAACGAAATGGAAAGATAGTTGGTGTAAACTTGGTTGTAAGATCAAAGACGACTCACACATAACTGATGTGTATGTTGAAGATGAGAGTTTACTTGCTGAACTAATAATAACCCTAATCTCAAGAAATAAATGCAGTTAAAAGACAAACCCAAAGTGACTCTGAAGAAACGAAATGGAAAGATAGTTGGTGTAAACTTGGTTGCAAGATTCAAATACGACGTCACACATAACTGATGTGTATGTTGAAGATGAGAGTTTACTTGCTGAACTAATAATAACCCCTAATCTCAAGAAATAAATGCAGTTAAAAGAAAAACCCCAAAGTGACTCGGAAGAAACGAAATGGAAAGATAGTTGTGTAAACTTGGTTGTAAGATGCAAATACGACATCACACATAACTGATTGTATGTTGAAGATGAGAGTTTACTTGCTGAACTAATAATAACCCCTAATCTCAAGAAATAAATGCAGTTAAAAGAAAAACCCCAAAGTGACTCTGAAGAAACGAAATGGAAAGATAGTTTGTGTAAACTGGTTGTAAGATGCAAATAACGACATCACACATAACTGATGTGTATGTTGAAGATGAGAGTTTACTTGCTGAACTAATAATAACCCCTAATCTCAAGAAATAATGCAGTTAAAAGAAAAACCCAAAGTGACTCTGAAGAAACGAAATGGAAAGATAGTTGGTGTAAACTTGGTTGCAAGATTCAAATACGACGTCACACATAACTGATGTGTATGTTGAAGATGAGAGTTTACTTGCTGAACTAATAATAACCCCTAATCTCAAGAAATAAATGCAGTTAAAAGAAAAACCCCAAAGTGACTCTGAAGAAACGAAATGGAAGATAGTTGGTGTAAACTTGGTTGTAATGCAAAGACGACATCACACATAACTGATGTGTATGTTGAAGATGAGAGTTTACTTGCTGAACTAATAATAACACCTAATCTCAAGAAAATAAATGCAGTTAAAAGAAAACCCCAAAGTGACTCTGAAGAAACGAAATGGAAAGATAGTTTGTGTAAAACTTGGTTGAAAATGCAAATACGACATCACACATAACTGATGTGTATGTTGAAGATGAGAGTTTACTTGCTGAACTAATAATAACCCCTAATCTCAAGAAATAAAACAGTTAAAAAAAACCCCAAAGTGACTCTGAAGAAACGAAATGGAAAGATTCGTTGGTTAAACTTGGTTGTAAGATGCAAAGACGACATCACACATAACTGATGTGTATGTTGAAGATGAGAGTTTACTTGCTGAATAATAATAACCCCTAATCTCAAGAAAAAAACAGTTAAAAAAAAAACCCCAAAGTGACTCTGAAGAAACGAAATGGAAAGATAGTTGGTGTAAACTTGGTTGAAGATTCAAATACGACGTCACACAAACTGGATGTGTATGTTGAAGATGAGAAGTTTTACTTGCTGAACTAATAATAACCCCTAATCTCAAGAAATAAATGCAGTTAAAAGAAAAACCCCAAAGTGAATCTGAAGAAACGAAATGGAAAGATAGTTGGTGTAAACTTGGTTGTAAGATGCAAATACGACATCACACATAACTGATGTGTATGTTGAAGATGAGAGTTTACTTGCTGAACTAATAATAACCCCTAATCTCAAGAAATAAATGCAGTTAAAAGAAAAACCCCAAAGTGAATCTGAAGAAACGAAATGGAAAGATAGTTGGTGTAAACTTGGTTGCAAGATGCAAATACGACATCACACATAACTGATGTGTATGTTGAAGATGAGAGTTTACTTGCTGAACTAATAATAACCCCTAATCTCAAGAAATAAATGCAGTTAAAAGAAAAACCCCAAAGTGACTCTGAAGAAACGAAATGGAAAGATAGTTGGTGTAAACTTGGTTGTAAGATGCAAATACGACATCACACATAACTGATGTGTATGTTGAAGATGAGAGTTTACTTGCTGAACTAATAATAACCCCTAATCTCAAGAAATAAATGCAGTTAAAAAAAAAACCCCAAAGTGACTCGGAAGAAACGAAATGGAAAGATAGTTGGTGTAAACTTGGTTGCAAGATGCAAATACGACATCACACATAACTGATGTGTATGTTGAAGATGAGAGTTTACTTGCTGAACTAATAATAACCCCTAATCTCAAGAAATAAATGCAGTTAAAAGAAAAACCCCAAAGTGAATCGGAAGAAACGAAATGGAAAGATAGTTGGTGTAAACTTGGTTGCAAGATTCAAATACGACATCACACATAACTGATGTGTATGTTGAAGATGAGAGTTTACTTGCTGAACTAATAATAACCCCTAATCTCAAGAAATAAATGCAGTTAAAAGAAAAACCCCAAAGTGAATCGGAAGAAACGAAATGGAAAGATAGTTGGTGTAAACTTGGTTGTAAGATGCAAATACGACATCACACATAACTGATGTGTATGTTGAAGATGAGAGTTTACTTGCTGAACTAATAATAACCCCTAATCTCAAGAAATAAATGCAGTTAAAAAAAAAACCCCAAAGTGACTCTGAAGAAACGAAATGGAAAGATAGTTGGTGTAAACTTGGTTGTAAGATGCAAATACGACATCACACATAACTGATGTGTATGTTGAAGATGAGAGTTTACTTGCTGAACTAATAATAACCCCTAATCTCAAGAAATAAATGCAGTTAAAAAAAAAAACCCCAAAGTGACTCTGAAGAAACGAAATGGAAAGATAGTTGGTGTAAACTTGGTTGTAAGATTCAAATACGACATCACACATAACTGATGTGTATGTTGAAGATGAGAGTTTACTTGCTGAACTAATAATAACCCTAATCTCAAGAAATAAATGCAGTTAAAAGAAAAACCCCAAAGTGACTCTGAAGAAACGAAATGGAAAGATAGTTGGTGTAAACTTGGTTGTAAGATTCAAATACGACATCACACATAACTGATGTGTATGTTGAAGATGAGAGTTTACTTGCTGAACTAATAATAACCCTAATCTCAAGAAATAAATGCAGTTAAAAAAAAACCCCAAAGTGACTCTGAAGAAACGAAATGGAAAGATAGTTGGTGTAAACTTGGTTGCAAGATTCAAATACGACATCACACATAACTGATGTGTATGTTGAAGATGAGAGTTTACTTGCTGAACTAATAATAACCCCTAATCTCAAGAAATAAATGCAGTTAAAAGAAAAACCCCAAAGTGAATCGGAAGAAACGAAATGGAAAGATAGTTGGTGTAAACTTGGTTGTAAGATGCAAATACGACATCACACATAACTGATGTGTATGTTGAAGATGAGAGTTTACTTGCTGAACTAATAATAACCCCTAATCTCAAGAAATAAATGCAGTTAAAAGAAAAACCCCAAAGTGAATCGAAGAAACGAAATGGAAAGATAGTTGGTGTAAACTTGGTTGTAAGATGCAAATACGACATCACACATAACTGATGTGTATGTTGAAGATGAGAGTTTACTTGCTGAACTAATAATAACCCTAATCTCAAGAAATAAATGCAGTTAAAAGAAAACCCCAAAGTGAATCTGAAGAAACGAAATGGAAAGATAGTTGGTGTAAACTTGGTTGCAAGATTCAAATACGACATCACACATAACTGATGTGTATGTTGAAGATGAGAGTTTACTTGCTGAACTAATAATAACCCCTAATCTCAAGAAATAAATGCAGTTAAAAAAAACCCCAAAGTGACTCTGAAGAAACGAAATGGAAAGATAGTTTGTGTAAACTTGGTTTAAGATTCAAATACGACATCACACATAACTGATGTGTATGTTGAAGATGAGAGTTTACTTGCTGAACTAATAATAACCCCTAATCTCAAGAAATAAATGCAGTTAAAAGAAAACCCCAAAGTGACTCTGAAGAAACGAAATGGAAAGATAGTTGGTGTAAACTTGGTTGCAAGATCAAATACGACATCACACATAACTGATGTGTATGTTGAAGATGAGAGTTTACTTGCTGAACTAATAATAACCCCTAATCTCAAGAAATAAATGCAGTTAAAAGAAAAACCCCAAAGTGAATCTGAAGAAACGAAATGGAAAGATAGTTGGTGTAAACTTGGTTGCAAGATCAAATACGACATCACACATAACTGATGTGTATGTTGAAGATGAGAGTTTACTTGCTGAACTAATAATAACCCCTAATCTCAAGAAATAAATGCAGTTAAAAGAAAAACCCCAAAGTGAATCGGAAGAAACGAAATGGAAAGATAGTTGGTGTAAACTTGGTTGCAAGATCAAATACGACATCACACATAACTGATGTGTATGTTGAAGATGAGAGTTTACTTGCTGAACTAATAATAACCCCTAATCTCAAGAAATAAATGCAGTTAAAAGAAAAACCCCAAAGTGAATCGGAAGAAACGAAATGGAAAGATAGTTGGTGTAAACTTGGTTGTAAGATGCAAATACGACATCACACATAACTGATGTGTATGTTGAAGATGAGAGTTTACTTGCTGAACTAATAATAACCCCTAATCTCAAGAAATAAATGCAGTTAAAAGAAAAACCCCAAAGTGAATCGGAAGAAACGAAATGGAAAGATAGTTGGTGTAAACTTGGTTGTAAGATGCAAATACGACATCACACATAACTGATGTGTATGTTGAAGATGAGAGTTTACTTGCTGAACTAATAATAACCCCTAATCTCAAGAAATAAATGCAGTTAAAAGAAAACCCCAAAGTGATCGGAAGAAACGAAATGGAAAGATAGTTTTGTGTAAACTTGGTTGCAAGATTCAAATACGACGTCACACATAACTGATGTGTATGTTGAAGATGAGAGTTTACTTGCTGAACTAATAATAACCCCTAATCTCAAGAAATAAATGCAGTTAAAAGAAAAACCCCAAAGTGAATCGGAAGAAACGAAATGGAAAGATAGTTGGTGTAAACTTGGTTGTAAGATGCAAATACGACATCACACATAACTGATGTGTATGTTGAAGATGAGAGTTTACTTGCTGAACTAATAATAACCCCTAATCTCAAGAAATAAATGCAGTTAAAAGAAAAACCCCAAAGTGACTCTGAAGAAACGAAATGGAAAGATAGTTGGTGTAAACTTGGTTGTAAGATGCAAATACGACATCACACATAACTGATGTGTATGTTGAAGATGAGAGTTTACTTGCTGAACTAATAATAACCCCTAATCTCAAGAAATAAATGCAGTTAAAAGAAAAACCCCAAAGTGACTCTGAAGAAACGAAATGGAAAGATAGTTGGTGTAAACTTGGTTGCAAGATTCAAATACGACATCACACATAACTGATGTGTATGTTGAAGATGAGAGTTTACTTGCTGAACTAATAATAACCCCTAATCTCAAGAAATAAATGCAGTTAAAAGAAAAACCCCAAAGTGATCTGAAGAAACGAAATGGAAAGATAGTTGGTGTAAACTTGGTTGCAAGATGCAAATACGACATCACACATAACTGATGTGTATGTTGAAGATGAGAGTTTACTTGCTGAACTAATAATAACCCCTAATCTCAAGAAATAAATGCAGTTAAAAGAAAAACCCCAAAGTGAATCTGAAGAAACGAAATGGAAAGATAGTTGGTGTAAACTTGGTTGTAAGATGCAAATACGACATCACACATAACTGATGTGTATGTTGAAGATGAGAGTTTACTTGCTGAACTAATAATAACCCCTAATCTCAAGAAATAAATGCAGTTAAAAAGAAAAACCCCAAAGTGAATCTGAAGAAACGAAATGGAAAGATAGTTGGTGTAAACTTGGTTGTAAGATGCAAATACGACATCACACATAACTGATGTGTATGTTGAAGATGAGAGTTTACTTGCTGAACTAATAATAACCCCTAATCTCAAGAAATAAATGCAGTTAAAAGAAAAACCCCAAAGTGAATCTGAAGAAACGAAATGGAAAGATAGTTGGTGTAAACTTGGTTGTAAGATTCAAATACGACATCACACATAACTGATGTGTATGTTGAAGATGAGAGTTTACTTGCTGAAGTAATAATAATCCCTAATCTCAAGAAATAAATGCAGTTAAAAGAAAAACCCCAAAGTGAATCGGAAGAAACGAAATGGAAAGATAGTTGGTGTAAACTTGGTTGTAAGATGCAAAGACGACATCACACATAACTGATGTGTATGTTGAAGATGAGAGTTTACTTGCTGAACTAATAATAACACCTAATCTCAAGAAATAAATGCAGTTAAAAGACAAACCCCAAAGTGACTCTGAAGAAACGAAATGGAAAGATAGTTTGTGTAAACTTGGTTGCAAGATTCAAATACGACGTCACACATAACTGATGTGTATGTTGAAGATGAGAGTTTACTTGCTGAACTAATAATAACCCCTAATCTCAAGAAATAAATGCAGTTAAAAGAAAAACCCCAAAGTGAATCGGAAGAAACGAAATGGAAAGATAGTTGGTGTAAACTTGGTTGTAAGATGCAAATACGACATCACACATAACTGATGTGTATGTTGAAGATGAGAGTTTACTTGCTAAACAAATAATAACCCCTAATCTCAAGAAATAAATGCAGTTAAAAGAAAAACCCCAAAGTGACTCTGAAGAAACGAAATGGAAAGATAGTTGGTGTAAACCTGGTTGTAAGATGCAAATACGACATCACACATAACTGATGTGTATGTTGAAGATGAGAGTTTACTTGCTGAACTAATAATAACACCTAATCTCAAGAAATAAATGCAGTTAAAAGAAAAACCCCAAAGTTACTCTGAAGAAACGAAATGGAAAGATAGTTGGTGTAAACTTGGTTGCAAGATTCAAATACGACGTCACACATAACTGATGTGTATGTTGAAGATGAGAGTTTACTTGCTGAACTAATAATAACACCTAATCTCAAGAAATAAAGCAGTTAAAAGAAAAACCCCAAAGTGACTCTGAAGAAACGAAATGGTAAGATAGTTGGTGTAAACATGGTTGCAATATGCAAAGACGATATCACACATAACTGATGTGTATGTTGAAGATGAGAGTTTACTTGCTGAACTAATAATAACACCTAATCTCAAGAAATAAATGCAGTTAAAATAAAAACCCCAAAGTGACTCTGAAGAAACGAAATGGAAAGATAGTTGGTGTAAACCTGGTTGTAAAATGCAAATACGACATCACACATAACTGATGTGTATGTTGAAGATGAGAGTTTACTTGCTGAACTAATAATAACCCCTAATCTCAAGAAATAAAACAGTTAAAAGAAAAACCCCAAAGTGACTCTGAAGAAACGAAATGGAAAGATCGTTGGTGTAAACTTGGTTGTAAGATGCAAAGACGACATCACACATAACTGATGTGTATGTTGAAGATGAGAGTTTACTTGCTGAATTAATAATAACCCCTAATCTCAAGAAATAAAACAGTTAAAAGAAAAACCCCAAAGTGACTCTGAAGAAACGAAATGGAAAGATAGTTGGTGTAAACTTGGTTGTAAGATTCAAATACGACGTCACACATAACTGATGTGTATGTTGAAGATGAGAGTTTACTTGCTGAACTAATAATAACCCCTAATCTCAAGAAATAAATGCAGTTAAAAGAAAAACCCCAAAGTGACTCTGTTCATCCTTGGACAGACTGGATTCTTAAGCCCTGTTGAGCCAACCTGGTTTGGATAAGGAAAATTCTGAATGAAAATCAGCTGTACTCTGCTTAAAAATTGACCTTGTGTCACATCCTGCTTGTGGTGGAGGGGTTGGCTACATATATATACAAAAACAAATATATACCCTTCAACATTTGTGCACAGAAACACACACAAGCATATACACCCATATATACACAAATACACACACACACACACGCACACACACACACACATATATATAGACACATACACAAATATATAATGAGAATTTTAGTAATATAGTTTGTCCAAGGTAAATCTCTTCATGTAAACAATATTTTCAAAAAGAAAGAAAAATAAAAGAAAAAAAAGAAAGACAAAGAAAGAGAAAAAGAAAGAAGAAGAAAAAAAAGAAAAAGGAAAGAAAGAAAAAAGAAAGAAAGAAGAAGAAAGAAGAAGAAAGGAGAAGAAAGAAAAACGAAATGGAAAGATAGTTGGTGTAAACTTGGTTGCAAGATTCCAAAGATGACCCCACACATAACTGATGTTGAAGAAATAATTAGGAGAAAATGACTTTAATGCTGTCAGAATGTTTTTAATACCTACCATTGCTGGTGGTTCACTGGAGGTTGAGTGACAGCAAATCTTCTAAGGTCACCGGACTCTTCTGAGTATTTTTAGTGATCATAACAATGTTGTTTGGATATTCTTGATTCTACCTCTGATTACCAATTCCTCTTTTCAAATTTTTGAAGACCGTTCCATGGACACCAACTACAATTGGCACCACCTTCTCCTTCATGTTTCACAGTTTTTTTTCAGTCCTCAGGCAAGGTGTTACAATTTTATAGGCCATCGTTTAGGCTTTAAACAAGAGTGCTTGTCCAGCGGAAATCCTTGATAAAGTATCCTTTGGTTCTCCTTAGTATTGTAAGTTCTTTGTCAATGGTTGCAAATGAACTATGGCAAGTATCAGTGTTTAAGTAGTGAATCAGCCATGCATTATGGCTGTTGATTGGTGAAGGAATAAACCACATGACCTTGCCCAGTCTATAAATTTAGGTGGTATATTGCAGGACACTTTATATTATAAAATATTCCAACACAAGTTCCAAGTATTAGTCAATCTTTTTGTTTTCTTTCATTTTCACTGTGGTCCACTGGAACTGCAAAAAACGCCAGCAAAAAGTTGAAATTTGCACCCACCGACACAGAATTACTTGAAATTGTTCCCATTCATGAGTTAGAAAAGTGTGCCAAATTATTTTGTGTTATACCTTACCGTTCCGATTTTAGAGGGAGGTATATAGGGCAAATAAGAAACATTGAATTTACGGAAGTTTTTAAAAAATACCCCCCCCCCAAAAAAAAACAAACACTGAGATTCTGCAACACTGCACGGCCTTAATTTAGAGGCAAAATAAAAAATTATACCACCCCCTACTCTAAAATCGGAACGGTAGAGTTTAACATAAAATAATTTGGTAGACTTTTCTAACTTGTGAAGGGGAACATTTGTGCGAGATTTCAAGTAATTCAATGTCGGTAGGTGTAACGCCCTGGTAGGTGTAACGCCCTGGTAGGTGTAACGCTCTGGTAGGTGTAACGCCCTTGTGAATTGACTTGGAATGACCCACTAGATGACAAGTTCTCTTTTTCTTTTTGATTAACTCTATGTCTAGACTTCTGGCCCCGATTGGGTGATCCGTGTGTATCTGAAAGTCACAGAGAATTTTAGTATTTATTATTTTTCTTCTGACTATTCTAGCCGATCCCAACAGTGCTGTAGTTTGGATGGTCTCGATTCAAACAAAAATCATTCTTTCCATTTAGATATTTTTCAGATTGGTTAAGGTTCTGATACAAAAAGGGATACAATCAGAAAAGGTTGTAGTCCAGTGGAAAGGACCAGTCAATAAGTTTGTAGATTTAATGTAGAAAGTTTTATTGCTGAGAGATAAAAGGGATACAATCAGAAAAGGTTGTAATCCAGTTGAAAGGACCAGTCAACAAGTTTGTAGATTTAAGACAGAAGGTTTTATTGATGAGAGATAAAAGGGATACAATCAGAAAAGTTTGTAATCCAGTTGAAAGGACCAGTCAACAAGTTTGTAGATTTAAGACAGAAGGTTTTATTGCTAGAGATAAAAGGGATACAATCAGAAAAGGTTGTAATCCAGTTGAAAGGACCAGTCAACAAGTTTGTAGATTTAAGACAGAAGGTTTTATTGCTGAGAGATAAAAGGGATACAATCAGAAAAGGTTGTAGTCCAGTGGAAAGGACCAGTCAACAAGTTTGTAGATTTAAGACAGAAGGTTTTATTGCTGAGAGATAAAAGGGATACAATCAGAAAAGGTTGTAGTCCAGTGGAAAGGACCAGTCAACAAGTTTGTAGATTTAAGACAGAAGGTTTTATTGCTGAGAGATAAAAGGGATACAATCAGAAAAGGTTGTAGTCCAGTGGAAAGGACCAGTCAACAAGTTTGTAGATTTAATGTAGAAAGTTTTATTGCTGAGAGATAAAAGGGATACAATCAGAAAAGTTGTAGTCCAGTGGAAAGGACCAGTCAACAAGTTTGTAGATTTAAGACAGAAGGTTTTATTGCTGAGAGATAAAAGGGATACAATCAGAAAAGGTTGTAGTCCAGTGGAAAGGACCAGTCAACAAGTTTGTAGATTTAAAGAAAGTTTTATTGCTGAGAGATAAAAGGATACAATCAGAAAAGGTTGTAGTCCAGTGGAAAGGACCAGTCAACAAGTTTGTAGATTTAAGACAGAAGGTTTTATTGCTGAGAGATAAAAGGGATACAATCAGAAAAGGTTGTAGTCCAGTGGAAAGGACCAGTCAACAAGTTTGTAGATTTAAGACAGAAAGTTTTATTGCTGAGAGATAAAAGGGATACAATCAGAAAAGGTTGTAGTCCAGTGGAAAGGACCAGTCAACAAGTTTGTAGATTTAAGTAGAAAGTTTTATTGCTGAGAGATAAAAGGGATACAATCAGAAAAGGTTGTAGTCCAGTGGAAAGGACCAGTCAACAAGTTTGTAGATTTAAGACAGAAGGTTTTATTGCTGAGAGATAAAAGGGATACAATCAGAAAAGGTTGTAGTCCAGTGGAAAGGACCAGTCAACAAGTTTGTAGATTTAAAGAAAGTTTTATTGCTGAGAGATAAAAGGATACAATCAGAAAAGGTTGTAGTCCAGTGGAAAGGACCAGTCAACAAGTTTGTAGATTTAAGACAGAAGGTTTTATTGCTGAGAGATAAAAGGGATACAATCAGAAAAGGTTGTAGTCCAGTGGAAAGGACCAGTCAACAAGTTTGTAGATTTAAGAGAAGGTTTTATTGCTGAGAGATAAAAGGGATACAATCAGAAAAGGTTGTAGTCCAGTGGAAAGGACCAGTCAACAAGTTTGTAGATTTAAGACAGAAGGTTTTATTGCTGAGAGATAAAAGGGATACAATCAGAAAAGGTTGTAGTCCAGTGGAAAGGACCAGTCAACAAGTTTGTAGATTTAAGACAGAAGGTTTTATTGCTGAGAGATAAAAGGGATACAATCAGAAAAGGTTGTAGTCCAGTGGAAAGGACCAGTCAACAAGTTTGTAGATTTAAAGAAAGTTTTATTGCTGAGAGATAAAAGGGATACAATCAGAAAAGGTTGTAGTCCAGTGGAAAGGACCAGTCAACAAGTTTGTAGATTTAAGACAGAAGGTTTTATTGCTGAGAGATAAAAGGGATACAATCAGAAAAGGTTGTAGTCCAGTGGAAAGGACCAGTCAACAAGTTTGTAGATTTAAGACAGAAGGTTTTATTGCTGAGAGATAAAAGGGATACAATCAGAAAAGGTTGTAGTCCAGTGGAAAGGACCAGTCAACAAGTTTGTAGATTTAAGACAGAAGGTTTTATTGCTGAGAGATAAAAGGGATACAAAGAAAAGGTTGTAGTCCAGTGGAAAGGACCAGTCAACAAGTTTGTAGATTTAAAGAAAGTTTTATTGCTGAGAGATAAAAGGGATACAATCAAAAGGTTGTAGTCCAGTGGAAAGGACCAGTCAACAAGTTTGTAGATTTAAGACAGAAGGTTTTATTGCTGAGAGATAAAAGGGATACAATCAGAAAAGGTTGTAGTCCAGTGGAAAGGACCAGTCAACAAGTTTGTAGATTTAAGACAGAAAGTTTTATTGCTGAGAGATAAAAGGATACAATCAGAAAAGTTGTAGTCCAGTGGAAAGGACCAGTCAACAAGTTTGTAGATTTAAGACAGAAGGTTTTATTGCTGAGAGATAAAAGGGATACAATCAGAAAAGGTTGTAGTCCAGTGGAAAGGACCAGTCAACAAGTTTGTAGATTTAAGTAGAAAGTTTTATTGCTGAGAGATAAAAGGGATACAATCAGAAAAGTTGTAGTCCAGTGGAAAGGACCAGTCAACAAGTTTGTAGATTTAAGACAGAAGGTTTTATTGCTGAGAGATAAAAGGGATACAATCAGAAAAGGTTGTAGTCCAGTGGAAAGGACCAGTCAACAAGTTTGTAGATTTAATGTAGAAAGTTTTATTGCTGAGAGATAAAAGGGATACAATCAGAAAAGGTTGTAGTCCAGTGGAAAGGACCAGTCAACAAGTTTGTAGATTTAAGACAGAAGGTTTTATTGCTGAGAGATAAAAGGGATACAATCAGAAAAGGTTGTAGTCCAGTGGAAAGGACCAGTCAACAAGTTTGTAGATTTAAGACAGAAGGTTTTATTGCTGAGAGATAAAAGGGATACAATCAGAAAAGGTTGTAGTCCAGTGGAAAGGACCAGTCAACAAGTTTGTAGATTTAAGACAGAAGGTTTTATTGCTGAGAGATAAAAGGGATACAATCAGAAAAGGTTGTAGTCCAGTGGAAAGGACCAGTCAACAAGTTTGTAGATTTAAGTAGAAGTTTTATTGCTGAGAGATAAAAGGGATACAATCAGAAAAGTTGTAGTCCAGTGGAAAGGACCAGTCAACAAGTTTGTAGATTTAAGACAAAGGTTTTATTGCTGAGAGATAAAAGGGATACAATCAGAAAAGGTTGTAGTCCAGTGGAAAGGACCAGTCAACAAGTTTGTAGATTTAACAGAAAGTTTTATTGCTGAGAGATAAAAGGGATACAATCAGAAAAGGTTGTAGTCCAGTGGAAAGGACCAGTCAACAAGTTTGTAGATTTAAGACAGAAGGTTTTATTGCTGAGAGATAAAAGGGATACAATCAGAAAAGGTTGTAGTCCAGTGAAAGGACCAGTCAACAAGTTTGTAGATTTAAGACAGAAGGTTTTATTGCTGAGAGATAAAAGGGATACAATAAGAAAAGGTTGTAGTCCAGTTGAAAGGACCAGTCAACAAGTTTGTAGATTTAAGACAGAAGGTTTTATTGCTGAGAGATAAAAGGGATACAATCAGAAAAGTTGTAGTCCAGTTGAAAGGACCAGTCAACAAGTTTGTAGATTTAAGACAGAAGGTTTTATTGCTGAGAGATAAAAGGGATACAATCAGAAAAGGTTGTAATCCAGTTGAAAGGACCAGTCAACAAGTTTGTAGATTTAAGACAGAAGGTTTTATTGCTGAGAGATAAAAGGGATACAATCAGAAAAGGTTGTAGTCCAGTGGAAAGGACCAGTCAACAAGTTTGTAGATTTAAGACAGAAGGTTTTATTGCTGAGAGATAAAAGGGATACAATCAGAAAAGGTTCTAGTGTTATGTGGCCGTCGTCTTTCTCATAAGGTGTGGAACTTCTTGGGGTTGTTTACAACTCCACACACTCGCAGAATCTAGTAGTTTTTTGGTCAGTATCAAGCGGGTGAGTATCAACTTACACAGGCCGCGTGCTCCTCGTTACGGCCAATTTGACTTGTTGACAAGTATATACCTCCAGTCAAGTATCTGTTCCCGTTTGTTTGTTTAATGGCTTTCATTCATGAATCCCATTACGATTTCTTTGGCGTATAGTAAATAAAGGTGATAAACAGTACCTCTTGTTTTTCATGAATTTTATTTCCTTAATGAAAGTTATTGAGGGAGAGAGATAGTCAGCTTCCTTACATATGTTTCTAATGATGCTCTTAACTTCGTTCCAACGGTCAGTACCAATTATCAGGCTTAGGTATGTTTTTACTTTGTGCAGTGTAAAATATTACATCTCAGGTTTCACACATCAGCGACACCATAATCTCCATTCCAGGACCCCAGTCGCTCGCCTCTCACCAGCTCGGTCAAACCAAACTCAACTGACCTTTCTCCCTCGGTCTCCCGGAACTCAACTGATTCAAAATCTAAGGTTCCCTCATTATATAGAAATCGAAGTCGAGGGTTCTAGAATATTCTCGAGCCTTTCGAACGTTCTAACTGTTTTACCAAATTACACGTGTCACTTAAGAGGTCGACGGGTCAACCATCCCTTCTTCTGACAAACCGATTAAACTAAATTTTACTAGCATAATCCCAGACTTAATGGCTCCGAATAGACTCAAAGGTGATAATTAGAATTTCATATTGTTCTTGCTCGCCCACTCCCGTAAGGTCTGAGAATCATGCTACATCCTATTAAGGTTTCTCCGTGTCTGGCACAAGGCCACAAATATGGTGTTCCTAGGTCCATTATGCTACATACCTCTCCTTCATCAACAATTAAAATTAAACGTAGTATAATTTTTAAAACAAGCCCCCCCCTATCATTCATGTTTTTTTCTTTTTCTTCTTCTTTCTTAACTACTCTATCTGACCTTCTCTCTCTCTCTCTCTCTCTCTTTCTCTTTACATGTTTACAAAATATAAAACAATCATAAAACAAATACAACATTAGCAAAATCAATTATACAGCGAATTTGAACATGAAATTAAAATGATCTTTACACAATCAAACAGTACATTTTTTTTTTAATTGTGTACAACTTCAAATAGCCATTTTCTTACCTCCATATCGCTCTCTTTATATTTTTGTACACATTCGCATTCTCTTCATTTTATTTTATTTATTTATTCATTTTTTACTATAGGACATAAAAACAAAACATGTTTACGACCGCTCTTATTCTCAAACTTAGAATTGCGTCGGAAGAATTTTCACATAATTCTTCAATTACCTTTTATGGGTACTGATTATCATTAATAATAATAATAATTTCAACAGCACCTAGCGGAATATCACCGCTAGCGACAAAACAATATCTACAATTTTTTTAAAATTGAATGCTGTCTTTTTTTTTTATTTTTTTTTTTAAAATTAAATATACGGAGAAAAAAAAAACAATCGTCGTCAATAGTATCCATGTCCACTGTGTCGGGAAACTAATTCGGTCCAGCGTAAACTTTCTATCTCTCTAGCTGAAAATATCAGAAATGGCGTCCTTTAATTCCTTTCTTTTCTTTTCTCGCCATCTATCCTTCTCTTTACTGTCGATTCGAGACTTTCCTTCAGGTTTAATTTTAATATCAGTTGCTACTTTTCCTATGTCTTTGAACTTTTTTTCGGCCTGACTACTAACCTTATCACGCGAATTCGTTTTACAACTCACAGAATCTAACCTTGCCTCCTCCTGACGCATATTCCTATTCTTTTCTAATATTTCTTTGTACATAGCTATCTTTCGCGTTCTGAGGGGCACGTAAACATCATCGCTATCAGAGTCACCAGGACTCTCCTCGGTATCAGGATTTTCCGAGGGTGCATCTTTGATTACAGGCGTTTTTGTATCTGGACTAACTTTCTCTACTGGATTTGGTTCTGTGTTTGGTGTGGCCGTTTTCTCCGGCTTTTTCTCAATTTCAGTACAATTCTTAAACTGTTGCACTGGCTTATCTATCTTCCTATACGTAAAATTATTCATAAACCCTCTATTATATGGTTTATCCCTCGTATTTATCCCTTCTCCTCTAAGATTTTTTTGATAACCTATCCTATTCGTCGAGTCAATCGCACTGATAATGTACGTCTGTCTTTTATTTCGTTCGGGAGGCTGTCTATAAACTGGCACTCGCCTTTTTTCAGCATTTCTCTGGGGGCAATTCCACCTCAGATGCTTGTTCGACCTGCATATCCAGCATAATCGATTCCTTATCCACTTGTTTCTTACTGGATGTGTCGCTCTATGATCGGTCCTGCCATCACACCTAGCGTGGGCTTTTCTATCATGCCCTATTGCATTAATATGCACCGTGCGCCTTTTAGCGTGGCAAATCTCCATCGGTGCAGGATCAATATTGGGAGGAATCCTAATCCTAGCCCTTAATTTGTCCTCTGAGAGTGCTAGTTGATAGGCGCTCTCAACTGTTGGGGGATCACTTCTAAGTACAAATACCTTAACCTCGGGGTCCGCTAATCCTTCTATAAAACAGCACTTAATCTGCTGTTGCACTATCGGTAAATTCCTGTCAATTTGACCGTATGCATTATTACTTAATTGCATTATTTTATGCATATAGTCCTGCACATTTTCTTGACTGTCCTGTTTAACGTTCACTAATTGCCTTAAGTAATAATGTGCATAGTGTGTGATCCCAATATATTCTCTAATCACTTGTTTTAAGCCTAACCATGATATATCCTTATTACCTTCTATAATTTTATATACGAAATTTCCTATCTCTGCTCCTGTCGTTAAAATAGCTACCTTACATTTGTCAGCTTCTTTGGCTTCTATTGAGGCAAAGTATTTTTCCATACTTTGGACCCACACCTCAAATCTATTTTCATCCTTATTAACTAAAGGTGCAATCTGCTGCAAGAAAAAATCACTTTTCATGGAATTTGCTAAAGATTTCGCTGTATTTACTAATTGTTCTGTAAGATTCTTAAATAAATTCTTAACCGTTTGCTCTTCCATTATTATTTCTTTTTAACACCAAATAACATACACACAGAGAGCGAAAAGAGAAAATGGCAAGAATAAGTTGTACTTACGTTAATCGTCTAATAGTTCAATTTTCTTTTTAAAAATGTCCCTCGTTACAATTTTGACTTCTTTTTTTCGTTCTTTTTTTGTTTTTATGTCCGTAATAAACGTCTTTTTTTTTTTTTTTTTTTTTTTTTGTATTTTCAAAGTCTATAGAAAGTTCTTTTTTTGTTTCCGGTCGTTCTTCGTTTTTTTTTTTTTATGTATCAGAACTTTTCCTGTTGTGTTTCGATGTTTTTTTGGTTTCTTTGGGGTTTTTTTTTTCTTCTGTTTTTACGTTTATTTTCCGTAAAAAGTTGCTGGCCGATCTGTCTCGTCCCTACGTTGTGTTTTTGTGGCAACCCGGTTTTTACAAGTCCTTGCGTGAACTTTCGTGGTTCACAGGCACCAAAAATCGTAATCTGTTATGTGGCCCGTTTCGTTTCTTTCTCATTAAGGTGTGGGGAAACTTTCTTTTTGGGGTTTGGTTTTTTTTTTTCTAACCCCAAAAAAAAAAACTTTCCCACCACCAACTCGCAAAAAAAAATTTCCTTAAAGGTAAGTTTCTTTTTTTGGGGGTCAGGTTAAGATTCAAAAAAAGGCCGGCGTGGAGTTATCAAACTGTTACCACAGGCCGCCGTGGCTCCTTGTTACGGCAAATTTTGAAACTTGTTTGACAAGTATATACCCTCAGTCAAGTATCTGTTTCCCCGTTTGTTTGTTTAATGGCTATTCATTCATGATTCCCAATCTCTC
>JALAJA010001038.1:0-5000 GCA_023376005.1 Doryteuthis pealeii
TCATTCTTCATTCACCATCATTATCATCATCATCATCTTCTTCTTCTTTCTTCTTCTTCTTCTTCTTCTTTCTTCTTCTTCTTCTTCTTCTTTTAATTTTTCTTCTTCGTCTAAGTGCTGAATTTCAGCATTTGATATGCCTGCTCAGCAAAAAATAGACTATTTTACAACCATATCGCCTTAGAACTTATATCATTTGGAAACCATACCATAAACATTGAATTGGAAAATATTGATATTTCTTGGTGCCAAAAATGTATTTGATAATTTGCCAAAAGAATTGGCCAACTGAAAGAAAACTTAGGCTGATTCATCTCTAGGCAGATTTCCTCTGTCCCTCGGCTTTTATGAATTTTTAATATATGATAAAATAATTATTACACAAATTGCTTAAAAATTGATCAGACTCTTATTTTTACATATAAGTGTATATATGATGTAAATGAATTGCAAATGATCTGGTTATAGAATTGTATTTATGGTTGAGAATAGAGTGAAAAAGTGGATATAACAACACAACAACTAAATTCAATTGATATTTCGACCTCATTGTTGGATGAAGCTTTTTCAAAATTTATTGACATATATGTTGTGGTAATCTGAACATTAGTTACATAGATTCCTACCATAAAATTGTGCCTGTGCATTATTTGAAATTAACTTAATTTTTATTAAGAACAGATTTTATGATATTTTCGTGATGAAACATGCCTTTGTTTTAATTCGAACAAATTCGTATTTTGAGTGTAGATTTACGATGAAATGAAAATGCCCGACCAAAACATCTGGCTTCCTCACAGTTGCTGGAATAGATTAATAATGTAATAATGTATACACAATTATATGATTTCAAGTATTCTTATCCAATACTAATAATTTATACACAATTATATGGTTTCAAGTATTCTTATCCAATACTAATAATTTATACACAATTATATGGTTTCAAGTATTCCTATCTAATACAAATAATTATACACAATTATATGATTTCAATTCTTATCCAATACTAATAATTTATACACAATTTATATGGTTTCAAGTATTCTTATCCAATATTAAGGATTTATACACAATTATATGATTTCAAGTATTCTTATCCAATACTAATAATTTATACACAATTATATGGTTTTCAAGTATTCTTATCCAATACTAATAATTTATACACAATTATATGGTTTCAAATTCCTATCTAATACAAATAATTTATACACAATTATATGATTTCAAGTATTCTTATCCAATACTAATAATTTATACACAATTATATGGTTTCAAGTATTCTTATCCAATATTAAGGATTTATACACAATTATATGATTTCAAGTATTCTTATCCAATACTAATAATTTATACACAATTATATGGTTTCAAGTATTCTTATCCAATACTAATAATTTATACACAATTATATGATTTCAAGTATTCTTATCCAATACTAATGATTTATACACAATTATATGTTTCAAGTATTCTTATCCAATACTAATATTTATACACAATTATATGGTTTCAAGTATTCTTATCTAATAATTTTATACACAATTATATGTTTCAAGATTCTATCCAATACTAATTTATACACAATTATATGATTTCAAGTATTCTTATCAATACAAAATTTATACACACTTATATGATTTCAAGTATTCTTATCCAATACTAATGATTTATACACAATTATATGGTTTCAAGTATTCTTATCCAATCTAATAAAATTTATACACACATTATATGGTTTCAAGTATTCTTATACTAATGATTATACACAATTATATGTTTCAGTATTCTATCCAATACTAATAATTTATACACAATTATATGTTTCAAGTATTCTTATCCAATACTAATAATTTTACACAAATTATATGATTTCAAGTATTCTTATCCAATACTTATACACAATTATAAAGTATTCTTATCTAATACTAATAATTATACACAATTATATGATTTCAAGTATTCTTATCTAATACTAATAATTATACACAATTATATGATTTCAAGTATTCTTATCAATACTAAGGATTTATACACAATTATATGTTTCAAGTATTCTTATCCAATACTAATGATTTATACACAAATTATATGGTTTCAAGTATTCTTATCCAATACTAATAATTTATACACAATTATATGATTTCAAGTATTCTTCCAATACTAATAATTTTACACAATTATATGATTTCAAGTATTCTTATCTAATACTAATAATTTATACACAATTATATGATTTCAAGTATTCTTATCCAATACTAATAATTTATACACAATTATATGATTTCAAATATTCTTATCTAATTCTAATAATGTATTATACACAATTATATGATTTCAAGTATTCTTATCCAATACTAAGGATTTATACACAATTATATGGTTTCAAGTATTCTTATCCAATACTAATAATTTATACACAATTATATGATTTCAAGTATTCTTATCTAATACTAAGGATTTATACACAATATATGATTTCAAGTATTTATCTAATACTAATTATACACAATTATATGATTTCAAGTATTCTTATCTAATACTAATAATATACACAATGATATGGTTTTAAGTATTCTTATCTAATTCTAATAATGTATACACAATTATATGATTTCAATTTATTTTAACCGGAAAAATCTTTTTGGTATCCAAGGAAATTGAGTTGAGTCGTAAATCAAATCACTAGTGTATCCCTGATTAAAACTGATGTTCTATCCGTTTTTTGTCTTTGATTTTTCGTTAAATTGCAAAGCATTATTTGTGAACTTGATGTCGCATCTGGCACCCATTTCATACTCAGACCAGCCCAGTAGGTGTACAGTTGAAGCAAGAGGGACAAATCTTATTATAAAGGAAATTCAGTGTTTGTCTGTAACCAAAACCACTTCACAATACCCTCAGGAATTGTGTAAGTTTATCAATGAGTATTTAATTTATAGTCAAAATCATTAATACACAGAATAAATCTTATTCATTAATGATGTCTCTATGAAAATCTGAGTTAGATTTGCCTCAAAACAGCCCATGTTATTAATGCCTTTAAAAATCAGCAATGTGTCTTATAAATCACTAAGAAATTAACGTTTACATAGTATATGGTGTGGTTAATTTACTTAACACTAAAATAAGTATTTCAAACAAAACAGGATTTAATGAATAATTTATTTGCGTTATTGATCTCTGATATTATTGTATTATTCTCCAATGTATTAAAATCAATCCTATAAATAATATTATATTATATATTAAACTTTTAATTAAAATAAGTGTAATCTTTTTACATGTGTAAGATTCAAAGTTAATAATTGAGCAACAGCTCCGACACGTTGTGAGACAAAACATTTAATAGGTGTACATATAAAAAAAAGAAATGTAAAATAGCTGTGTTAGTACCAGTGTATGGCTACACCTAAAACAATCAAAAAAACCTTTACAATTTTTAAACAATTATACCAAAAATGTCAGATTAGATTTAATTAAAATAAGTGTAATCTTTTTATATGTGTTCTTATTTAATCTTGTTAAAAGGTACTGCTGTGTTCCTGGTTGAAACTGACGTTCCATTCGTTCGTTTGTTGTTTTTTTTTTCTTTGATTTTTCGATAAACTGCAAAATGTTATTTGCGTGGTTGATGATGCGTCTGAGGCGTATTTGATACTCAGAAGTGCTTCCTAGATATACAGCCAAGTAATGTGGAGAGTTGAAACAAGGGAGACAAATACTAAATAAATGAATATATAAAAAAGTAAAAGAGTAAAAGAGCCGACATATTTTACGCCATTCCTGATCTGTTGGAAAATCGGTCTTTTCGGTTCACAGAATTCGTGAAAAGTTTTTTAAGATCATCAGACCCTTTTATTCTTCTTCTTCATTTACTTAAATAACAATGTTATCAGGCTTTTAAGTTCATTGGAAGTTTTCTCTTTGAACTTGGATATCTAAGACAAATGGCTGAAGGCTCGTTACTCGCTCAACCAAAAACAAAACACCAAAGACATCAGAACAAAAAGAAAGGCTTGCTTCTGATAATGTTAGAACAATAAAACACTCATTACACTTTTTTAAACAATTATACTAAATATATCAATGTGCAGCAAAAAGATTTGAAAATGTAAAATAGATGTGTTAGTACCATTGTATGGCTGCACTTAAGATAATAAAAAACTCTTAATAAAACACACTTTTTAAGCAATTATTCTAAATATCTCAATGTGCAGCAAAAAATATTTTAAAATGTAAAATAGCTGTGTTAGTACCATTGTATGGCTGCACTTAAGATAATAAAACACTCTTGATAAAACACACTTTTTAAACAATTATACTAAATATATCAATGTGCAGCAAAAAGATTAAAAAATGTAAAATAGCTGTGTTAGTACCATTGTATGGCTGCACTTAAGATAATAAAATACTCTTCACACTTTTTAAAAATTATACGAAATATATCAACGTGCTCCAAAAGGATAAAAAATGTAAAATAGCTGTGTTAGTACGATTGTATGGCAGCACTTAAAACAAGGAACCACTCTTTACATTTTTGAAACAATTATGCCAAAAATGTCAGTTAGAATTTAATTAAAATAGGTGTAATCTTTTTATATGTGTTCTTATTTAATTTCGTTAGAAGGTACTGCTGTTTTCCTGTTAAAACTGTCGTTCAATTTGTTTTTGCCTTTAATTTTTCGATAAACTTCAAAGCGTTTTTTTTTTGCGTGGTTGATGACGCGTCTGGCGCCTATTTGATACTGAAAAGTCCTTCCTAGATGTACAGCTCAATAAGTGGAGAATTGAAGCCAGGGAGACAAATACTAAATAGATAAATATATAAATGGCCGTTATGGGGATTTGGCCCCTATATTTTTACGGCATGGGGAATTGACCGAATTAAAATAATTAAGTTATCTTAAACAACTAGTTTTACAATGGTATGTCATGAGTTTAGAATTAGGTAAACAAAAGAGAATCGAAATAATATTAGGCTGGAAATATTTTAG
>JALAJA010001038.1:10000-12500 GCA_023376005.1 Doryteuthis pealeii
CATGTTACATAATCTATGCGGTTACATAAGATTATTGTCAATCCCCTGTATTTCTAAAGGGATGGCCCTTTTCATATCACAGGCGGGACTTTCTATGGAATAGTACAGAAAGCCCGCGAAATACGTGAAGTCACGTGGGACCTGGTTGGTTCCTCAGTTTTCAGTTGGACGTCAGCCAGTGAAGATGTCCTGCCTTAACTGTAACTCACTCTGCATACGCGCGCTATGTTAGTCAGATATTTAGTTACATGAAATGTTTAGTTAAGGAAATAAAAGCTTAAGGAAATAACACGGTTTTGTGGTTGGTAAATGTCTTGGTAACAAGACTGATGAAGAAGAAGAAATGAGTTAAGACGAAGTCCCCAAGAGAAGTCCAGACGCTAGAAGAGACCTAGAAGAACTTAAGATGTCAAAGACCCCAGAAGAAGAATAGAAGAAAATAAGTAAAGAAGGGTATACAACAATGAGAAATATATTCAGTATTGTAACATAACGGGTGCAAGAAAAATAAAACATTTAATACAAAAACACGGACATAAAATGGGGGTTCAGTTTATTTTATGGTAGGAATTTACGAGCAAATAGTCCTTTATTACCCATAAAAGAACCATAACTGAAAATAGATAGAAGAGTATTATATTTTCTTGGAGGAAGACAATTTGAAATTGCGAAAAATTATATAAGCAGCATGAAAATGCTAAAAGTTTACGCGTTTTGTTTATTTCAACCACACTCCAAATATAACTTTTTTCTTTGTATTTTACACGTACGTGGGATATTTCAAAGTTCACTTTCTATTCACCTCAGAAATCGTTCCATTCAAATAAACTTTTGTTGGTTTGGTTTGGTTGGTTGGGTTATACGGCATGTCAACCCCTTGGGTTATTTTATGCATTTAATCATAAATCATAATCAGGTAAATGATTTGAATTTTAAACTTTAGCATGCTTTTTTCAGCTTCCGGGATTGGCGTAACATAATCTTTCAACCTTTATTTCTCCTTTATTTAGTTCTTTGTCGTATTAAGCTAAGAAAATATCAAATGGTGCTAGATAGTAAGCAAATTGAATTGACACACAATGTCGATAGATTGAGACGGCCAAGTTACACAATATTGTGCTCTTTAGCAAATTAGCTAAATCAATATGAATCGACGACGACGACGATGACGAAGAAGAAGAAGAAGAAGAAGAAGAAGAAGAAGAAGAAGAAGAAGAAGAAGAAGAAGAGGCGTTGTTGGGGTCTCTTACAATCCATCAGCATTTGTATAAAATTCAATTGAATATCTTCTTTATATTACGGCATATCTTATTATAATGGAGACTGTCTTAAATTGAACTTAACGGACCCAAAGTCCACCATCGTATGTCACCCTGCTGAAAGAAAAAACATAATACTGAAAATCAGGGAATTAACCGAATTTAATGGTTTCATATAAAAACTTTGGGCAACTTGTGGCAGTGACTTGATTCGTTGCGATACTTTTCTAGCTTTTTCTACTTGAAATCAACCAAACGAAGAAATTTAGTCTAAAATGATAAAAATGTTTTGAAATAAATCAATATTTATATTTATAGATGGGACCCGAACAGGTAATACCCTAACAGTTACTACCACTCCGGGTCAGAGTGAACCAGGGAGCAATGGTGATGAAGGGGTACTCCACATTCCCCAAACCTACAAAACTGGAATGACGTTAAACTCACCATCAAATAGAGTTTAACGTCATTCCCAGGACATGTCACCGCCTTCTAGCACCCATATGATAAAAACGGGTTGAGGCTTGCCATAAGGGCAATAGGGTTGGGAAAATCATATAGGTGCTAGGGCTTGACGTGACCAGCCGATTGATCGGATGGGGCCTCTCCGACTGCCCGTCTAGCCCAAGATAGGGCCAAAGTGGAGTATTGCATGTCATAAACTGCTCATCCATACTTTTTCATGTGGTTCCTTTGTTTTGTTTTGTTTTGTTTTTTTGTTTTTGGGAGGGGGTACGTTGTGGGGGTAGGTACAGACGCTCAGAGATAAGATAAAATTATATCCAAAGATCTTAATTTACATATTTTATTTTAGAGTTGTCTGATTACTGCTTTGTATGATAATGAATATAATTAAAAAAAGAAGGACAATTCTCTTTGAGAATAATGTTAATTTAATGTTAGCCGAGTGATTGGAGGGGGCCTCTCCGACTGCCCGTCTAGCCCAAGATAGGGCCAAAGTGGGGTATTGCAAGTCATGAACTGCTCAACCACCTGGGTTCTATCCTTAAGCATCACGAGTCGCCACCCACAGCCAAAATTGTGGGTGTTTTACCCCTTTGCAGAGGTGCAGTTGGTTCATTCTAACGCAGGGGAAAACCTAGATATGACTTTCAAACACATACAAACTTTTCAGATCCCCCACCCTCAGACATCTTTATCTTTCATTTTTAATTATATATTTATTCAGTTGTTCCTAATCTTAAATAAA
Organism: Doryteuthis pealeii; assembly: GCA_023376005.1. Taxonomy (NCBI): domain Eukaryota; kingdom Metazoa; phylum Mollusca; class Cephalopoda; order Myopsida; family Loliginidae; genus Doryteuthis; species Doryteuthis pealeii. Next base: position 12,470 of record JALAJA010001038.1, read on the forward strand.
TCAGATTGTGAGTGCATATCACTACTTCCTC
>JALAJA010001038.1:25000-27500 GCA_023376005.1 Doryteuthis pealeii
CGGATAAGAGTTTAATCTAAAAATGGAATCACTTTTCTAGCGGATAATTACTCGTCGTCTTATTGTGTCTTAGATGTCCGTAATTTATGATTGAAAACGCATTCTAAAGAATGAAATAACTTTCTCTCGAAGGAGAGAGTTAATTTGCAAGATTGATAGATCAATTTTAACGGCGCGCCAACTCATCTAGGATCATTTTATGCCTAGATGTTTGGGATTTATTGATTGATTAAAAACGGCATGTTAACCCATCTACACACATATATATATATATATATATAGTTTAATTTTTTTGAAAGTTAATTCATTAATGATTAATTAGGCGGGATTTAACTACTTAAATGTAAGGCTAAACAAATCAAGAAAAATCAATCTCTGTATGTACATTTCAGCCTATTAGGCCTCATCTATCTTTAATTTTTTGCCAACAAACAACTGCAGACAAATTACTGTTAAAATAGTAATTAATAAATCAGAAAAATAAAAGTAATTAATAAATCAGAAACATATATCACACAATATAAAATATCGGATTTATATCCATTTCTTTCTTCACACACATTCTAAAGAATGAAATAACTTTCTCTCGAAGGAGAGAGTTAATTTGCAAGATTGATAGATCAATTTTAACGGCGCGCCAACTCATCTAGGATCATTTTATGCCTAGATGTTTGGGATTGATTGATTGATTTTAACGACATATTAACCCGTCTAGGATTATTTTATGTGTCATCATCACGACACGCCAGTAGCACGGATATCTATGACAATTTCTCGTCAAACCTTTCCTATCATTCATCGCCACTAGGAGGTCTTCTGCGCAGCAACCATCATCCTCACATTTCTTTCTATAGATAGCAGTTACACTGTCGGGAATCGCAGTTATGTACTGGTTAGAGTCGCAAGAAATGGACTCGTCGACCAGAGTTCAATTCTTGGACAAAGTTACAGTACACATAACGCTAATACATTCGGGAAAGGTATGAGTACAACTCTTCTCCCTCAAGCTATGGGTAAATAGTAGAGCAAACTGGCCTCTTTAACCTTGATAAGCAACCAGTCTAGGAGAAGGAAATATCTGAATTCAAACCTGGCCACTATTAGAATAGGCTCAGGCCTACTTAGTGTTCTATTTTCAAAAAATACATTTAGTCCGTCTCCAGCATTATACCACCATCTTTGTATAATATATCTGACAACAGAAAGCCCTGTCCAGGATTTGAACTCGGCTCGTTGAGTCCATTTCTTTCTGAAGATAAAAGTCACGCTGTTAGGAAGCTCGGTTGTGTACTGGTTAGAGTCACAGTCCTTGGTAAATGTATGAATCCAACTATTCTCCCTCAACTACTGGTGAATTGTCGGACATGCTCTTTAACCTTGGTTATGCAACCAGTCTAGGAGAAGAAAAACTCTAAATTCAACTCTACTTGGGGTGGTCACTACTAGAATAAGCTCTGTCTTAATTAGTGATCTATAAATAGTAGGGCAGACTGGGCTCTTTAACCTTGGTTATGCAACCAGTATAGGAGAAGGAAAGCTCTAAATTCAACTCTACTTGGGGTGGTCACTACTAGAATAAGCTCTGTCTTAATTAGTGATCTATAAATAGTAGGCAGACTGGGCTCTTTAACCTTGGTTAACAACCAGTCTAGGAGAAGGAAAGCTCTAAATTCAACTCTACTTGGGGTGGTCACTACTAGAATAAGCTCAGTCCTAATTAGTGATCTATAAATAGTAGGGCAGACTAAGCTCTTTAACCTTGGTTATGCAACCAGTCTAGGACAATGAAAAATCTTAATTTAAACCTGACCACTTCTAGAATTGGCTCAGGCTTACTTTGTGATCTATTTTTTATTTAACGCGTGAAAGAAATTTAATGCTACCACTAGATTTGAATAATATATATGAGAACAGACAGTGAAACGTAAACAGTGCCATCCAGGATTTGAACTCGGCTCATCGAGTCCATTTCTTTTCCGAAGAAATCAGTTACGCTTAACGTGCCCCAGAATTATACCACCATCTCTGTATAATTCATCTGTGAACAGAAACTAAAACGCAATCAAACCCGTCAAGGAATTGAACTCGGCTCGTCGCGTCCAGTTCTTCCTTAGCGTGCCTACAGCATTATACCACCATCTCGTATAATCCATCTGTGAACAGAAACTAAACGCAATCAAACCAGTCAAGGAATTGAACTCGGCTCGTCGCGTCCAGTCTTCCTTAGCGTGCCTACAGCATTATACCACCATCTCTGTATAATCCATCTGTGAACAGAAACTAAAACGCAATCAAACCAGTCAAGGAATTGAACTCGGCTCGTCGCGTCCAGTTCTTCCTTAGCGTGCCTACAGCATTATACCACCATCTCTGTATAATCCATCTGTGAACAGAAACTAAAACGCAATCAAACCAGTCAAGGAATTGAACTCGGCTCGTCGCGTCCAGTTCTTCCTTAGCGTGCCTACAGCATTTATACCACCATCTCTGTATAATCCAT